>JAUYWG010000047.1:22581389-22601706 GCA_034779775.1 Enteromius afrohamiltoni
GCGGAAGCGCCGAGGTACGTGGGTAAAAGAAGTCCGGGTGGAAACGTTAAAACTCAGGTGAAGGTTCCCGCTGCTGGTGGCCGGAGAGGGCCACAGAGGAGCGATCCGTGACACTTAGGAGTAAAATTTAACTTTACTTATTTTTTTGTTATTTCAACATGCTGTCTGCGTATGAAATCAATAACATTTGTGTGTGTGTGTGTGTGTGTGGTGAAGCAATTGTTTTGTCATTTTAATTAAATTATATACATATAAATAGCCTAAGTTAAAATAAAAAACCCTTCATTTTAATAATGAAGCTTGGGTCTTCATGAATTCAGCGTTAAACATTTTTTTTGCAAGAAACATATTAAATTAAAATTTTAAATACACAGACATTCTAACCAGAAAAGCTAGTTTTTTGTGAGCGCAAAATTGAATATTAAATTATATATTCAATATCTATTATATATACAGTATTATATATAGAATAGGCCGTTATCACAGGCAGTAAAAAAAAAATATGTTCCTTTTTAAAAAACGTTTCTGTTGACGTAAGGGTCATAATTTTATTGACTTCGAGACTCACATGCTCCTAGGTCAGCATGAGTGGGAACATGTAACATTTGGATAACGCTTACTTTGGCACCACAAAATATTGCAGTGAGTGAGGAGGATCTCAGCTACAAGTTGTCAGCAGTTTTCAGCACCACTGGTGTCATGGTAAGTGTTAAATGCATTTAAACAGGGGCTTATCAAGTGAAAAATTGCAGCAGTTAAATCTAGACAAAACTTTAAATAGCGTTCAACAGTTTACTTATATTTACATTCAAAAGTAATGGATGTCTCGCAAGGAATAACTGAGGCCTGATAAAAACAATGAACGGCGAGGCATATGTTTACACATTAGTTAACTTATAATTTTTTAACAGATCATAGTCTATATTTCCGCTTTAACAAAATACGAGACAATGTAACTTTGCCTAACGTTCCATTTGTTTTATATAAAGACATTAGACACTTAGATTGTTATGTCCATGAATGTGCACGATTTAAAAATAAATATCCGTTGCTGATTTTGTATGGTGTGCAAAAAAACTATATATAACTTGGAAAAGATACTTTTCCCAATGTGCCACTAATAAGTGTTGCTTAGCATCAAACAAAGCCTAAAGCTGGCGCATGTTTTAGAATTTTTATCCTTGCCAGCGGAACACAGTATCATTACTAAATAAGAAGGCAGCTTTCCATTCGTCGCCCGCCCTGATTCGGATGTGGTTTGTAGTCGCTTCTCAAGTCCAGCTTGGTAAAATAGTAAGCCTTGAGAAGCTGTTCTAGGGCGGAGGGAACCAATTGTGCTCCACACAAGGCAGGGACTTGTGGGTCTGGAGGCGTGGGTACTTCGTTCCCACCCTCAGGTGACGCCACTGACTGGGTGCTTAAAGGAAACCTGTGCTGAATCAGACTGCAGGAACAGGGGTTATATGCATAACCCTGAGACGTTCCTTTTCAGGAACTCAACACTGCGTCTTTTTGGCCACACCCACAGCATCCCTACCTGCGCTTGCTTCATTCATGAGCCTGCAGTCTGACTCAGCACAGGTGCTCTTAAGCACCCAGTCAGTGGCGTCACCTGAGGGTGCCGCACCTGTCTCTAATCTAGACGGATTTCACAGCAGATTCAGAGCATGGTCTCGCCGAAGGCGTTCCCAAAGCATTTTGACGCAGTGTCTCGTTCCTTCAAGGAACAGGGGTTATATGCATAACCCTGAGACGTTTTTTTCCATCTCAGGTCACTGGCTAAGGTGAAATACTTTTTATCCAATAAGGACCTTGAAATTGTAATTCATGCATTAATTTCTTCGCGCATGGATTACTGCAACTCTCTGTACGTTGGCCTACCTCAATCTACACTCTCTCGTTTACAGATGGTCCAAAATACAGCAGCCAGATTTTTAACAAGAACTTAGAAAAGGGATCACATCACCCCTGTTCTTGCTTCATTGCTTTGGCTCCCTATAAAATTCAGAGTTTATTTTAAGATTCTTTTTTTTTTTTTTTTTGGCATATAAGGCATTGGATAATTCTGCTCCAGACCATATCTGCAATCTTATTACACCCTATGCAGCTTCTAGGTCTTTAAGATCTAATGACCAGTTACTATTGTCTGTCCCCCTTTCATGTTGTAAAACTCAGTAATTGCCCCAAAACTCTGGAACAGTTTACCATTGCACATCACAGCTTCTACATCCTTGGCTTTTTTAATCGGGCTTAAAGACATATTTTTACTCTTTAGCATTTGAGTGGTGTTGTGCTTGTATTTTGAATAATTAATTTATGTGTAATTGCTGTGTTATGAATTCTCTTTTTTTGGGGGGGCTGTCTATTTTTGTGTAAAGCACTTTTGATCAATTGTGTTAAACTTGTGCTATTTAAATAAAACTTGACTTGACATAATTAAACTGTTTCAGACCTGGAACACTGAGGACGAAATCATGCCACGTATCCAATGTTGGGTCAGTCGCCTCACGACACTCCTGTAAAGCCTGCCCTAAATACGAGATGAATTAAAGATATTGCTCTACACATATATATTAGAAGCTGTCCTTTAGTATTCATTTACAAACCTGTACACCACACATGAATAATAACTGACCATGAACAGAAAATAGAGTGGACATTTTTTATACGTTAATATCTTGTGTCTTATTGTTTTTTAAACAATTAAAATTTCTGCTAAGAGTGTATTGTAACGCAAGCATTACTGACCATGTAGCGAGTAAAATATTACTAAAAATTAGTAATGCCTGCGTTACAGCAAAAAGTCATTTATTACTGTAACGTACTGTATTACTTTTGTAGCACGTTACTCCCAACACTGGAAGTAGTTTAGCAGGTTTATTCATTTAACATATCTGAACAATGCTCTTTAGGCATTTAAAAAAAGACCATAGTAACCAACATGTGTGCACTGAACAGAAGAAATCATTTTACTTGAGTTGCAATAACAGTGAAAATATTCAGTATAGTTTCAATACTTTGGATAGAATCAGTATTTGGCCCTTGAGATCCACTGTGTGGCACAGTTTACCTCTATCTCCTTAATCAAAAACACCTGCCTCTAATTCTGAAGACTTAAGTTGGATTTTTCAGATGTTTTTGATTAGAATTAGAGTTGAACTCAGCAGGATAGTGAACCTTGAGGGACAAAGTTGCCCATCCTGAAATCTTTTATAGGCCACACCAAGACCAAGGTCCTTTTCAAGCAGGGCTTTATATTCAGTACAATAGAAATCAATATCACTGTCTGATGGAAAAGACACAGTGAAATACATTTTGCATATGTGCAGCAAAAGGCATGGCAATAACAAAAATAATGTAACATTCCACAACACTATACAGAAATTAGCTTTCAAAAATAAATGTACCCTGAGAAACTTGCTCTCACTTAGTCTCACCTGTTTTTGAACCACCCCATGCAATATATATATATACTTTTAAGTTATTTCAAAATTTACCTTTTGCTATCACTGTGTAATTGTTGTAGAACAAAATGTGACATTTTTCTTTCGACAGACATTATTTAAAAAAATAAATAAATAAATAAAAATGCAAGAAATTTTATTAGTCTTTTTTATAAATTTTTTAGCTTTATGACTACAAACAATTAATTTTAAAGTCAAAGACATTTACCGCCAATTATATTTGAAGATTTTTATAAAAGACAAGTAAAAGTCCATTTCCAATTATTTGTTCAAATAGGAAAAAGTTATAGCTTGCTTAATTTAAAGTCCCTGAGTGATCCAGGAGTTTTTACTCTCTTAATGATTGAGACAAGTTACATATGTGCTATTTTGCTTTAGTATTTCAGAAGGAAGCCCAGTGCACTGCCAAAAAAGTGAGCAGCGATAGCACAGCAAGACTTCTGGTCACACAGCCACTTATGCAGGGTGCAGGCGGGATGACTTTGAGATCAGGAAGTGTCCATTTATAGGAAGATGAGTTGTTCTGGAAATACAGATGGTAAGTGTGTCAGGTAAATGCAGCTGTGGTCAAAACAGAAGGTATTGTGGAAGTGTGGACACGAGCGAGTTGGCCACTGTGATGTACTGGTCGATACTCTTCAGTGTTTGTTGGTATTCATTGATAGTCGTGTCATCCAAAGTCTTTGAGAACATTATATTGAGCCAAGATCTGCAAAACGATTAGACATGTTCTCATTACGGCTCATTTTAAAAGCTAAATGTATTAAAAACAAGGGTTTTCAATTAGATTAGTCTAGATCTGTTGCTTCCATTGCAGGTTGTAAAGACTTTGAATCTGGGAAGCTGGTACAGCCACTCAGATCCATAGCTGGATAGCAGAAGAGGAAGGCCAAACATATCTCTTCTGTAGTTTAGACCCCCCCTGTAGGCAGAAAAAGGATGTTCTACACATTCATAATCTTTCTTATCTTATTTAATGAGTAGATAAATAAAGCACTATATGAAATGTATTTCGGTTTTGAACTCAGTTTTGAAGGGATTTTTGGTTCAATGCCTGAAATAACATCTGGTTGTAGTTATTTTTCACATATTATTTATACATAAAATACACCATTAATGATTTTTACTCATAAAAATATCAAGAAAATCTGAAAACATACTTGCACCCACCAGGATCTGACCATTTTTAATCATGAGAATCAGTGAAATTTTGACAAATAAAAACAACATGAGCCTATAATATGAGCATGAACATAGAAGTACTAACCCATGTGAGTGTGTCTCGGTCTTCAGTATTATAGGTGCACTTCACCAGCAATCTGTCCTCCTGAAAGACCGAAAAGTTTCTTTATTTCACTTATTGTCAATAATTATATCCTAAAATATGTGACCCAGTAAATAGAGATGTATACATTATCTGAAAGCTCAATAAAAAAAAGCTTTCCATGGGTGTATGATTTGTTAGGATAAAGTAACAATAGGAACAATTGTTTTATGCCTGTTGTAGGAGGGGCCGGAAAAAGGGTAACACTTGTTGTAAAAGAGGCTCAGTTGAAGTGTGTGTAGGACTCATAAGTTTATAAAGAAATGTCAAGTTAGTCTCAGCTGTCTGTCTTTATTGAATAGAAAAGACACATAAAACATGGTGGCAGCGTGGGCACTTTCAGATTCTTAGTTTACAAGTTTAGAATTAGACGGTGGAGAGCTACATCTGAATAGTTACATGATGGACGGATTAAAGCCCCCATTACCGTTTATTTACCGTGTATGAATGCCGACAATCCATCCAAGTCCTGGAAATCCTGGAGGGACCAGTTTAATCTCTACTTGGAGCTGATTATGTCAGACGGGGAGGAAAAGATGAAGGTCAAATTGTTTTACTATCTCATCGGCGAGAGCGGTGGGGAACTGCTGGAAACTCTGAAGAGTGATGTAGCCGTGGATGCACGAACGGTAACGAACATTATTGCAAAGTTTGATGAACACTGTAACCCCAGTATAATGTATATGCTATCGATTCTTCTCAAAAAGCCAGGGAGCTGAGCAGTTGATCGAAAACTATGTCACGGAGTTACGAGTGCTTGCCGTCAAGATCGCTATCCACTCAGCAATATGGTAATGTGCCGATTCTGCGGTAAAGAACATGAAAGAAACAAACAGAAATGTCCAGCTTTTGGTAAGAGATATAAAAAGTGTGGAAAGACATCACTTTGCAGTTAAATGTAAAGCTCATCTGAGACAAGGAAATCATAAATCAATAAACAAAGTGACTGAACAGGACAGAGTATGAAGACATCCTTACAGTTGATGTAGCACATCCAGAAACTGTAAATAAAAAAGACAAAGACGATGAAAAGAAAACACAGCTGTATGCAGGGATGTTTTTAGGAAAGGACCTTGTGAATTTTCAGATTGACTGTGGGGCAAGTTGTAATGTGATTCCCATCAGTCTGCCGAGCCCAGATATAAAACTGGAGAATGCAAAGACTGTGCTAATAATGTACAACAAAAGCAAAGTGAGACCACTAGAAAGTGCAAACTGAAAGTCAGAAACCCAAGAAACCACAAACTGTACAGGCTGGAATTCCAGGTGGTGGACAACAACTTCCTAATAGGGAAGAGAGCAAGTGAAGCTATAAAGTTCATCAAAGTGCATTACGAGAACTTTCTTGCAATAGACAGTATAGTCATCACAGAAAAGCCTGCAACCAGCCAGTGGTCACTACAGCAGATAAAGATGGAATATACTGATGTATTCATGGGTGATGGCTGTTTGGAGGGAGAGAACAAAATTGAGATTGACAACACAAAACCAGTACAGCTTCCAAAAAGGAGGGTTCCAGTGGCTATGATGAAACCTTTGAAGGAAGAGCTGCAGAATCTTCAAAGAAGAGGAATCATTGCACCAGTAGAGAGGAGTACAGATTGGATCAGCAGTATGGTGGTCGTACAGAAGCCCAGCGGCAAACTTAGAGTATGTATAGTTCCAAGACCTTTAAACAGAGCTTTAAAGGGCAGTCATTTCCCACTACCAATTATTGATGACATACTCCCTGAACTGTCAAAAGCCAAAGTGTTTACTGTGTACGATGTGAAAAGTGGATTCTGGCACGTTAAGCTGGAGAAAGAATCCAGCTATCTCACCACATTCTCCTCCCCATTCGGCAGGTATCGATGGCTGCGTATGCCCACGGGCATAAGTCCAGCCCCTGAAATTTTTCAGAGGAAGCTCACACTTGCATTAGAGGGCCTGCCTGGAATATACATCATTGCTGATGATGTGCTCATAACAGGACAAGGAGAGACACAAGAATTGGCTGAGAGAGACCATGATGAAAAACTGAAAGCATTTCTAGTGTGATGCAGGGAGAAAGGTATCAAGCTAAATGCTGAAAAGTTCAAACTGAGACAAAGGGAAGTTTCTTACATCGGACACCTCCTGACATGTGCATGTATGTATCTGTGTATGTGTAAGAGGGACACAGAGAGAGAGAGAGGAGTCAAGTATTCATTTTGGAATGAGAAAATCCAGGTTTTATTTGAATTCTAAATAAATAAATCAAAACCATGACATTCGGTGGCCCTCTTTTTTTTTTTTTTACATACCCTTTGCAGGGTTTCTGACCACAAAGAAAAAAAAGAAAAAAACTTCAGCAACCACAGCAATTGTGTAAGTAATTATGCTTGACTGATAAGAGTCCTAGTCTTCAGGAATTGTGTAATTTTTCTGGAGGAAAAGGAGCTGGTCTACATGCTGTGGAGTGAGGCAGCTCCTTTGAGAAAACTCGCTCAGATGGGACACTGGTCCCAACAGTTTCGATCAGATGTTTGCGACTGGGCAGGACATAGCGTGGTTCTAGTCTCTTCACCAGTAGTCTGAATCCAGCATTTTCTACAACACTGTAGGGACGTAGGTCTTTACTAATAAATATTCCGACACCCTCGGTTATGCTCAAGGCACGCTGAGAATTAGAAGGAAATTTAACACCAAATGCCTTCTCCAGTGTGGTTTGATTAGCCGCAGGTTTAGCTGAAATTGTGTCGGCATGGTGCCTGGATAAGTGGTTGCGGAGATTGGTGGTATTGCCACTATATTTTACCTCTAACTGGCACAGTTTACACACTGCTTTTGTTCTGTCGAGTTCGTCTCTGTCTTCGAAACGTTTGAATCCGAAGTGATGCCATACATCAGCTTTCAGGCCAGGGGGTGATTTTAGTTGCGCAGCTTCAGCCATTGCTTCTGCCATCTTGTGTTCTTACGTTATGGTTTGGTTCGTTTTGCCGGCACCCATTTTTATAGCGCTCCTTGCGCAGTCGAGAAAATAGTGCCTATAGCTACCTGGAAGAGATCGATCCACACATTTTTTAATCGATCCCGTATTATTTTAATGTGAATCGATATCGGATCCTGGATCGATCTTTTGAACCCAGCCCTAGTGGTGAGTACTATCTGTCCAATGCTCTAAAAAATCCCACCACTCACTGCCCAATTGACTATTATTGCTCATGATGTCTCTGTTACAGTTGCAGCCCTCATCAATTAAGGCTAGGCGGGAAACTTTTTTGCCTGACATCTCGCCCACCATCTTGGACCCAAAAATGTAAGGGCTGATGCATTATCCCAGCTGTACACAAAGGAAGAGGAACCAGAATCCCCAGAATCCATCATCCCTTATGATATGTTTCTGAACCTCATTCAATGGGTGAACTCGATTGTTTCATTCAGCTGGCCGTATCCAATCCTGTGCAATTCCTTCACAGAGCACTGTAGCATTCTATCCCAGCCTGCTGGTTGAAAGGACCACTCTCATCCACTCACTCCACACCTCACTGGGCACTGGACATCCAGGGGCAAACAGAACTCTCTCACTCCTATGAGATCAGTTTTGGTGGCCGGGAATGGAGAAGGATGTGCAGAGGTACATGAGAGGGTGTTGGGAATGTGCATCTCCAAGGGTCCCAGACAGATACCAACGGGTAAACTCCCTCCACTTTCCACACCTAACTGCTCCTGGTCACATCTAGGAGTTGATTTTATTACCGACCTGCTAGATTCCGATGATAAGACCTGCAGTCTTGTCATAGTTGATAGATTTTCAGAATTCTGCCATCTGATTTCTCCTCTTTGATCATGTGTTCCGACCCTATGGACTCCCGGAGGATATATAGTATATATATAGTATCGGATCGTGGACCATAGTTCATATCCCGGATTTGGAGTCTTTGGTGCTTAGACTCCTAGGTGTGACTGTTAGCCTCACGTCTGGGTACCATCCTCAAGCCAATACGCACAGAATTCTCTCCGCCAGGCCACCACCGGACTCACCCCATTCCAGTGCGTACTCGGCTTCCAGCCTTCTCTCTTCCCCTAGAATGGCGAACCATCTAATGTACCGGCTGTTGATTACTGGTTCCGGGAGAGTGAAAGAGCCTGGGACGAAGCTCATCACCATCTTCAAAGGGCAGTGCACAGGCAGAAAAAAGCCCCAGTGTATCAAGATGGCCAGAAAGTGTGGCCAAAGCCCCAACATATCAAGACGGCCAGAATGTGTGGCTCTCCACTCAGGATATTCATCTGTGCCTGCCCTGTAAAAAACTTAGTCCCAGGTTTGTTGGTCCCTTTCTGATTGTGGAGCAGATCAACCCTCTCACATTCCATCTACAACTGCCACCACAATATCGGATACACCCCACTTTTCATGTTTCCCATCTTAAACCCTTTCACGATCCTATCCCTCTCTCCACAGAGCCTGGTGTTGCCGAGGAACCCCCTCCTCCCATCGCATCATAGAAGAAACCATCTACAAGGTGCATGAGATCCTGGAATCCTGACGTTGCAGTGGTAGGCTCGAGTACCTAGTAGACTTAGAAGGTTACGGTCCTGAGGAAAGGTCATGGGTACCCAGGGATGGGGAGGGGGCCCTGGAGGAGGGGGTAATGTTACATCCACACCAGGCTCCACCCTCACTTCCTCACAATGATCACTCTCCCCTGAGAACTAATCCACAGCACCTGTTACCTCCAACTGCAGTGCCTCTCTACACTAATCACAGATCACATAAAACCACACACCACCTCTCTGCAGGGCCTGCTTCCTCAGAAAAGAGGAAAATGTTCCAGGGCTTTATAGGGCAACCCCTGCCAGGGAACAGCACACTTCACCCGAGGGTGTGATGGTTGCTCAAACCTGGCGTCCTCAGGAGATTGCCCTGAGGGGCATCTCTGGCGGACATCTCACTCAGTCTCCTCGGCCCGACATTCTAGCGGGGATGAGGTGTTTGCCACCTGGCTCTCAGGAGGGACAGGCCGCAGCTTCACTCGAGAGTGGGCTGCGTCGTGGCATTCTGCCTGTTCCTCCATTAACACCAGAGATCAAAGTGTCACGCCGCACAGTACGTGCCTTAGACATGTGGAGGGAACCTGCGTTTCTGGAACAGGGCCCAGTGCTGGGAGCTCCGATTCGCCACCTAGTGCTAACGACGGATGCGTCCCTCACTGTTTGGGGAGCGATCATGAGTGGTCACTCAGCCTGAGGTCTGTGGGAAGATCGCTATCTTACTTGGTACATAAATCATCTAGAGATTCTGGCAGTGTTCCAGGCACTCAGATTTTTTCTCACAGACTTAAGAGACAGACACGTGTTAGTACGCACCAACAACACGTCAGTCGTTGCTTACATAAACCACCAAGGAGGCCTGCGTTCACGCCCCCGTTTTTCATTGTGCGTTCCAATTACTCTAAATCAAACTGCATCTGGGTTATTATGATTGGGTAAAAAATAACTAAAAAATACAGCTAACGAACACAATAAAACATGATAACATAATAAACATGATTTTTGAAAAATGTAAAAAGTTGAGTTACCTGTTTGGGCAAATAAACTCTTCATATAAATAAAACGTTTATTTTCTGTGTGTGTATACAATTGTGGTCAAAAGTTGACATACACTTGTGAAGAACATAATGTCATGGCTCTCTTGAGTTATTTCTACAACTCTGATTTTTCTCTGATAGAGTGATTAGAATAGATACTTCTTTGTCACAAAAACATTCATGACGTTTGGTTCTTTTATGACTTTATTATGGTATTATGCTCACATCTGCTGGGTCAAAACTATGCATACAGCGGTGCTAATATTTGGTTACATGTCCCTTAGCCAGCTTCACTTCAATAAGGTCCTTTTGGTAGCCATCCACAAGCTTCTGGCAAGCCTCTGATTGAATCTTTGACCACTCCTCTTTACAGAATTGGTGCAGTTCCGTTAAATTTGATGGCTTTCTGGCATGGGCTTGTTTCTTCAGTATTGTCCACTTGTTTTCAATGGGGTTTTAGTCAGGAATTTGTGCATTCCATTCTAAAACCCTTATTGTAGCCTGTTTAACCATTCCTTTACCATTTTTGATGTGTGTTTGGGGTCATTGTCCTTTTGGAACAGCAAACTTCACCCAAGACCCAGCCTTCAGGCTGATGATTTTATGTTATGTTGTAGAATTCAGTGAGAACAATCCTCTGCCATAGAATTCATAGAATTTGAAGGTAATCCTCCTTCTTCATTATTCCATTTCCTTTCTGCAAAAGCACCAGTTCCACTGGCAGCAAAACAGCCCCACATCATAATACTACCACCACCATGCTTGATGGTAGGCATGGTGTTCTTGGGGTTAAAGGCCTCACCTTTTCTCCTCCAAAAATGGGCTGATTTCATTTACACTGTAAAAAGAGCCAGCCGCGGGCCATATACAGCAGTGAATGAATTTCAAACACCCGCCCCGCAGCTTTTCTATTGAATTTTTTCATATGCGCTGTCATTTCTTTACTGCACAAGAATTCCTAAAGGCAGCAAACGCGAAGAACTCTCAGCGCTGTGAGAACAATCCTCTGCCATAGATGCTATTTACAGTGTAAATGAAATCAGCACATTTTTATAGATGTGCCACTAAATAAAAATAGCCATTTTATTTAAGTTATGTAAAAGTAGCAGATCTGAAAATGCATAAAGTGTAAATAGTAGCAAGCTAATTAGATTTTTAGCCTACTTATAATGGTGACAGATACCAGTATTGTTTTATATTAACAGGACGTGATAATAACATAGAATGTAAATTTTATATTTACATTAAGAAATAGCATGTATGCTGATTATTGGAAAAAGCTCTCCATATAGCCCCTCTAATCAAACCACAGACTCCATGGTGATTTAAAGTGTTTAAGGCAGAAATGCAGATGAAACTCTGTGCCATAACTGCATTGAGAATACTTACCGATCCACAATCAAATAATGGATTTACTGTAGTACGACTTAATGAATGCATTATAATTAAGGCAGGGAAAAGAAAGGAAAGAGAGTTCGGCAAGAAATGGATTCGATCAATCAGGCATGTTTTACTCAAGCGTATTACTCTACGAACAATGCCTCTGGAGACGCTGATGGGCACGCTCCAAAACAAGTCTTTTGTTCTGCACTTTTACTTCTCGAAACATGAGGTTTTTTTTCTCTAAATTGAACGACTTTTTCTCGTTATTTAACAACTTTTTTCTCGTAATTTACCGAGTTTATTCTCGAAATTTAATGTCTTTATTCTCGTTATTTAACGACTTTAATCTCTAAATGATTTCTTTTTTTTTTTTTATTGCCTGGCCCTAATCCTCTTCCGTAATTAACCAATAAACTGAACATTTTAATGAGTTCAGCTAAATATTTCTAAAAAACTAAAAAGGGGTTGATAAAAAAAGTTAATCATGACACCCAATTGGTATAGGCCATCAAAATAAAATAAAATTAAACAAATCAACAAAAGATCGTACATTTCGTTCATATTTATATTAAAAGACATGCAGAATAATCACAGTAGGTTAAAAACAAGATGGAAATACTGATTTTTGCAGTACCAAAGTTCTAAAACACCCCTTCACATCAACAAACACCAAACTCTCCAGTGAGAATGGACGAGAGAAAATAAGCAGAAGAACAGGAGTGAATGCAGAAATGAAAAGGCCCCAAGTGAATTCTTACCCACTCTACAGATTTGGCATTGCTGACGGAAGGCTCTTGCTGCGGGAGAAACACTAAAAGGTTGGAATTTAGCAACCGCCAGCAGAACGAGCCAACAATTTCTCATTTGGACCTGACCAGCCGTTGACCCTCCTGTTGGAGGGATGGAGCTCTGGAAAAACAAAAGCACTGGCACCGAACAAAGTGAGACGGGTCTGACTAACATCTGCAGAGACAAAAACAATAATGAACACTTCATTTTCTTCACGTTAAAAAGACCAGTTGATACACTGCAAAAAAGACTTTCTCGCTCATTATTTTCGTCTTGTTTTTAGCACTACTTGAGAATGACATGAGATATCAAGTCATGTTTTCTGAAACAAAAAATAAGTTACAATAAGTTGTGCTTAAAAGAAAAAGAAGTGGGGTAAGAAAAAAGCTACATTAATAAACAGCAAAAATAAAACATTTTGGATTATTATCAATGTTGCTATGCAATGCAATGCTTAATATGTTTGTGCAGTAATACTGTTCAGCTAGTTCAGCTAGAATGCACCAAATTGATCAGAAGTGACAGTAAAGAGATTTATTATGTTAGAAAATATTTCTAAGTCAAATAAATGCTGCTCTTTTGGACTTTATATGAATCTATGAATCTTGAAAAATAATTCTGCAAAAATATTGGGCAGCACAATTCTGAAAATTTTTTCAACATTAATGATAATCAGAAACGTTTCTTGAGCAGTAAATCAGCATATTAGAATGATTTCTGAAAGATCATGTGATACTGAAAAAATTGAGTAAAATGATGTTGAAAATTCAGCTTTGGTCACAGAAATAAATTAAATTTTATCGTAAAATTTAATTTAAAAATAAATATTTTATAAAATATTTATTTTAAAGTTTCTACTATTTCACAGTTTTTGTTAATATGATAACAGTTAATATGATCAAATAAATACAGACTAGGTAAATTAGACACTTCAAAAACATCTTAATTCCAAATATAAATTCACTTAATTTTGATACATTATACATATAAAAAAAATAATAATAATAAAATAAAAAATATCTTAATTTTCCTTCTCAAATAAATATATATCTTAGAAGAATAGACATCTGAAATGGGAAACGAGAAAATAACAAGCAAATCTTATTTCTTTTTACACTCATTATCCTTACTTTTCCACTACGTTTTCACAAGTGAGATTCTTTGAGTTCTTGCCAAACCAAAGAGAAGGTATTTTTTCTGCAAGAAAAAAAAAAGAGTTACAGACAAAAGAGGAAAAGCGGAGAGAGGGCAGGCTGCGGTGGGTTTGTTGAACCTACCAAAACACACAAAATTCAACAAGCAGGGGCCAGATATCACATGTCAGTGCAATGTTTATTACCGGGGCCCTGTTTGGCTGAGGAATGACTCAGGGCTTCCAGTTATGAAGAGGAGAAGCCCAACAAAGTGTGTTTTACACTCAGACCCTTCTGAAAAAGCCTGGAAGAAAAATGCTCCACATATCCGGCAGCTTTGCAGAGGCCTGCCCCCAATTATCCTCCCACAAAGCTGCTGAAAAAATACAGCATCTGAGCAGCCAGAGCGTTTGATGTTGCCACGCAATGTTTGACAGAGAACAGAACGGCTTTGAAAAAAAGAGGTCTGTGTGAACTTGCCTGCCCTAGTTCAACATTTGGAAATGAGGCTCGGGGATGCAAATACCATTGGATTGGAAGCAGCTGCTGAGCTGAAGAAACATGGTTTTAAACAGGGCCGTATGTGCCAAAACGTCTAAAAATGTCACTTGCTGCTGAAAAGACGTTGACAGGCCTCATCAAACTACTCACAAAGTTGAATTTGGAATGTTTATGTGTTAAAGGAGTGCTTGTGTGCAGTCGGCCATATAAAAATTAGTTAGATTTTTATATATATAATATATAAGTATATAAGGAAATATATAAGACTTTTAATTCTGAAAGGATGCGTTAAATTGGTCAAAAGTGAAAAAAAGTCTGATTCATGAGGTAAAAAAAAAATCGCTATTACATTTATTGATTTTTTTTCCTTAGTGATAAAAATTGCAAGATGCACAGGACTGCGGAAAAATAGTAAAAATAGGAGAAATAAAGTCCAAATTGCAAGATAAAACCTTTGCAATTACCCTGTTTTGATTTTTAAATCCATAGCAGAAATCAATAATATATATTTATAATATTTGACATAATCATGTTTTTAATTTAATTAAGTGTTTTTTATTACAAGTTTATTTTATCTTGCATATAAGGCAGCATTTGTAAACTCAGAGCTGCTTTGTCTACAGCCGCTACCAAGGAAACTAATAGTGTAATGATTCGCGGACTCCTTCAGGTCCAAATGCAACATATTTAATGTTCGTAGTCAGACAGGCAGAATTTCAAAACACAGGCAGACAGATATAACAGGGAGCAGGCAAATCGTAGTCTGTAATACAGAATATACAGGTCGGGGCAGGCAGCGAGAAAATGGAAAACCAAAACACAGTCAGGAATCAAACACGGGTAATCAATAAACAGTGGAAAACACTGATGGCCGGGGCAAATTGAGACTTTGCGTCTGAACAGAGCAAAAGTCAGAGCTTAAATACAGTGGCAAATACCGAACACCTGGCGCAAATCAGCCAAGGTACGTGGGGGAAAAGGGTCCGGGTAGGTCCTGTTGCTGTTTGCTGGAGAGGGCCACAGAGGCGAGGTTTGTGACAAATAGGTTACTTTCATAACCCAGGTTCCCTGAGACATGGGAGCAAGTACTGTGTCTGCTAAGACGCTATGGGAAAAACTCCTTTTTTCCTCCTAACTGAAGCCTTTTTCAATCACGCAGTGAAAACTGCACAGCCATTGGTTAGTGCAGCGTTACAGAAACGAACCAATCGGTTGGTCGTCGTGCTGCACCAACCAATGGCCGCAGCTCGTGCAGAAGCTCGTCTGAGTGGGCGGGGCCGTGTATATCAGCGACCGCTTCGCCGCAGGACTTCAGGTTACTTCGACTGAAGTGACAGGCACCTACAGAGCATGGCCTGGAACGCAGTACTTGTTCCCATGTCTCAGGGAACCTGGGTTACGGAAGTAACCTATTCGTTCCCTGTCCAAACTTCACTCGTAATGCGTAACACTCGTAACATCCAGATTGTAAAGCTTGACGGCGAGGACCAGCCGGACGCCTCACAAATCTCTGACAGCGAATACCAATCGAGCACGCCCATGACGAGATGATGCCTCTAGTTGAATAGGTTCTTACTTTTATGGGAAGTCCTGGCCCTGTGAAGAATAGTCTAGCAAAATAGGGTCCCCACCTTTGCTTCGAGACCGGTAGCCCTTCAGCGTGGATGCCAAGGCAGATAAACAGCTGGTCAGATTGCCTGAAGGCAGCTAACCGCTCAATGTAGGCTCTCAATGCCCTGACAGGGCAGAGGAGGTTAAAATCATGGCTCTCGTTAGGGGTTACTGTCGAAAGGGATACCACCTGCTCTCTGAACGGTGTAGAGAGCACCTTCGGTACATAATCGAGGCTTGGTTTCAGGATAACTTTTGAATCATTGGGCCCAAATTCAAGGCAGGCAGGGCTCACAGACAGTGCTTGCAGGTCGCCTATTCACTTAACTGATGCTAGTGCCAGTAGCAGAACAGTCTTTAGCATCAGCGCATTCACTGTAGCTGTTTGCAGGGGTTCAAATGGCACGCCTCTGAAGACTTCAAGCACAGGGGGCAGGTCCCATGTAGGAATGGTGTGAGGACAAAAGGCCTGAGCTGTCTAACTCCTCTCAGGAAACGGATAAAAAGGTTATCCTTGCCCACAGTCTGACCTGCTATAAGGTCGTGGTGGGCTGTAATGGCCATGGTAATGTAATGGGGAGCAGACCATATTCAGCAGTTGTTGCAAAAATCATAGTATCAGCGATACTTCACATGACGAGGGGTCAATACAATACAAGCCGCGTCAATACACTTTGTAAAAGTTTGTGGGGCCAGGGAGAGACCAAAGGGCAGGACTGTGATGAGGGGCTATTTGTACATAAAAGTATGCATCTTTCAGGTTCAGTGAGAACAGCCAGTCTTTTGGCCAAATTTGCGAGAGAATGTCTTTTAGTGTGAGCATTCTGAATGGCCATTTGTGTAGGGCATGATTCAGACTTCAAGCGCTTTCACTTGAAGCACATGAACGGTGCGGCTCGCAACTGAAGTGGGGACAACGCCATTAAACGGAGGCCACCGCTTTGCAAAGTGAAGGGTATAACCATGTTTTATTATCCCCATAACCCAATGCGAAACCCAGACAGTTAACTTGTACGAGTTAACTTGCAGTAGGTAGAGGTGTTTAAGATCTTACCTATTAGAAGCAAGCTCTTGATGAGAATTTTCTTTATTTTCTTTCTCACCGGAGGCGGCAGGGGAATTATCCAGCTGCAAAGGGCATTTTTCAATGGCGTTGGCTTCTTTAGTCAGGACAGCAAAGTTGCACATCGCTGAAGGAGAAGAAATCTGAAGTCCTCCAGACTTCTGAAGTCGCTTATATACACGGTCCCACCCACTCAGGCAAGCTTCAGCAGGAGCAACAGCCATTGGTTGGTGCAGCACAAGCGACCAAACGATTGGTTTGTTTCTATAGCACTGCACTAATCAATGGCCACACAGCTTTCACTGCGTGATTGAAAAAGGCTTCAGTTAGGAGGAAAAAAGTTTTTTCCCCATTGCATCTTAGCAGACGCAGTACGAGTGAAGTGTCATCAGGGAACCTCTCATTTCTTGTGCTAAAAAGCCAACATCTGGGCACATTTCGGCTTTTATAAACACTACTGTCTCAGGTTGTCGAGGAATGGCAGGTATTCCTCACCCAGTGCCCCGAGATCCCCTTCTGAGCATTCTCTTGTTTCCACACGTGTGGATCCGTAGCGCTGTGTTGTCACTGCGGGAACCAGAGGAGCAGGTTTGCAGTCCTACTGGCGAGGGACACAATCGAGCCTGTCCCAGCCAGCTCATCGACCTGAAGGATGCATACTTTCACATCTCGACCTTACCTCGACACAAACCCCTTCTGTGATTTGCCTTTTGAGGGTCGAGCGTATCAGTACAATGTGCTCCCATTTGGCCTGTCCTTCTCTCCTCACGTCTTTACTAAGGTCGCAGAGGGTGCCCTATCCCCCCTCTGGTGGATGGCTTTCCGCATCTCGATGACTGGCTCATTATAGCTCACTCAAGAGATTTGTTGTGCATGCACTGGGACCTGGTGCTTCAGCACCTCAGCCATCTGGGCCTCCTGCCCCTCAGTCAGAACTAGATGCGGAATAGCTCCCGACTGTGTTCCTACTGGGTCTCCTTCGCCCAGTAGGTTGTCCCTCCATTCTCTCGTTCATGTTACATCCCCTTGCCACGACCCCAGGTCATGCTGACGCCAGGCTCAGCTCCTCAGGGAAAACATGAAGGTGCACTGCATCTGTTCTCTCTTATACTCACGTAGTGATGAGGTGCCTCTGGATGCAATCAGTTCACGCCAATGTTCATTGGCCTTTTCTTAAATCTCAAAGGCGATTGGTCTCTCATGCGAGTTCCCATATGTAATGTCTCTGGTCCCTCCTTCAGTGAATGAGGGTTACCTTCATAACCTAGATGATTTCTGTGATAACGTGGATTCATTTATAAACTAAATTAAATAAAAAATGTAAAGTGATAATTAAAACATTTACATTTTAAATAAACTAAAAATATAAATTGAAAATACTTTCACTGTAAGGTCAATTAAATTAAATTAAAAATCTTATGTGCGTTTATGCACATTTATTTTGTTGCATTTGCACTAAAAAAACTTCCTGTTATTTTTAAAATGAGTCAAAAATATAAAAATTAAGGAGTTTGCTGAGGAGTTATAAACTTAAGCCTTAAGCAGAAATGACTGAAGCTTGCCGATCACTAGAGGCCTGCTTAGAAATAAAGTAAGCTTTCTTCTCAGGCTGATGTAAAGTTTAAAAAACAAATATGATGCCCAAAGGAAATGATATTATGATGCCAACGACCTTTTGAGTCGATGAAGAAGAACGCCTCTGAGCTGCTCAAGCAAAAGCTGATGAGTCACTGGCGGCCATTATAGCTCGTAATTTAATTCTGCATCCTGCTGGAAAAAAAAGGAAAAAACTGTGTAAAGAGCATTAATGAAATAATTATAAAGCTCATTATCACTTTCACAAAGATTTCACTTTACACCTCTGTTCGCTCTCACCTCCTCAGTTGATCTCCAAAATGAGTTTAACGGCACTGCTGGAGCAGAACTCATTATTCTGTTTTTAGATGCATTTGTGAAGCTTGTGACAAAATATTAAGAAATAGGTAATAAAATACACTTTTGTGTTAATTTAAGGGTTTTAAAATATATATTTTTATCATGTTACAATTTAAAGTCTAATTTGGATTCATGTTCATTTTTATCACATTGAAAATGTACATGCATTATATATTATAATGTATATAACATACATTATCACCCAGTTTCACAGACAAGGCTTAAGCTAGTCCCAGACTAAATTGCATTTTTGAGCTGTTTCAAAATGAAAATATCTTGATCTGACAAATCTTAAAACACGTCAGTGTCATTGTTCTGTGTTAAGACGCACACCTGTAATATTTTCTTATAATGCATTTTTGTAAAAGTTGTTTAAATATCTTAATTAAACTAATGTCTAGTCCTGGCTTAAGATAAACCCTGTTTGTGAAACCGGGCCTATATCTCTTAATTTAATTTAATAAATTTTAAAATATTCATTAATCTGTTTTTAGATCCATTTACTGTATGAAGCTTATACCAAAGGATTGAGAAATAAGGTCAAAGTACACTTTTAGATATAATTTGCAGACTAATTGGATAAAACTAATTGGTAAAATAAATTATATATATATATGCATGTGTGTATATAAAAAAATATTATTTTAGAAATAAAATAAGGATATGAATTTCGTGCAAGTCCACTGCCTTAAGTAAAATTTTCATTTATTATTAAATTATTTATTTAAATAACTAACGTAAAACTAAACATTTACATACAAACCTTTTTGTAACATTTTATAGTTGTAATTTTAGTATTAACATGTAATATTTTATTTCATTTTTAATTATTTTTATATTAAATGTCACCAAATTTTATTTAATTAAAAATACTGCTTAAATATATCTAATCAAACATTTTTACTTTATTTTAATGTAAAATGTAATGTTCATTTATTTATTTATTTTCATTTATAATTAAACTTTGTAAATCACTTTACCCAATGCAATTTTAGCATGATTATATCCAAATGATTTTCAAACTATGATTTTAAAAATACTAAATAAATAGAGAAGATTCTAAGTGTATCTGAATGACAGGAATGTGCAGGAATGTTAGCACTATTTGTTTCCAGAAAATGAATAACTCTAAAGTCATTGGGCAGTCTGCAGGAGGTTATTGAGGTAGTTACAGAAGGTGGTGAAGGGCAGATCCATCAGCTTTGAGATTTTCCAGTAGGAGCTCTCTTTCATCCGTCAGAATGAAAACATTCTCATGCACAAAGAGCTTTGCTGAGCCTCAAGACGACTCACAGAGTCAGGCTCTTCTGAGAAATATCACACCAAAGAAGAGAACAAGCCATTCTAGATGCAAGTCGTTCAAAGCAATACAGGTCCTGGCACTGCGAGCAGGTGCCAGGTCGTGCTGAAAAACGAAATCTTCATCTCCATAAAGCTTTTCAGCAGATGGAAGCATGAAGTGCTCCAAAATCTCTTAATAGCTAGCTTCATTGACCCTGCCCTTGATAAAACACAGTGGACCAACACCAGCAGCTGACATGGCACCCCAGACCATCACTGACTGT
>JAUYWG010000047.1:22632759-22643821 GCA_034779775.1 Enteromius afrohamiltoni
CACACTCTCTACACCTTTTGTTATTTGTTATTATGTTTGTTTTTGTTGCCAAATTGGTTTGGAACAATTGTTAAATATATAACTGCACAATTATGTGTGCCTATCTGTTTGAATTACATTTTTATCACTAAGGTGGCATTGATTTAAAATTTGTTCAATTTAAAAAAATACATTTTTTCAGGGTAGTAGCTTTAGTGTAGTTAAGCTTAATTCTATGTAGAGTAACTGATAGTGTAATGACTCGCGGGATCGTAGTCAGACAGGCAGTAGTAATCCACAAGCAAACGGGTACACAGGGGCAAGACAGAATCGTAAACGTAGTACAGGCAATTGGCCGAGACAGGCGGCAAAGAATCAGGAAGTGAATACAACAGGCAGTAAATCAAACACGGGTAAATCAAAACGCGGAACAAAATGCTTGGAATCGATAGCCGGGGCAAATCGAGACTTCGCGAATGTCCAAGGCAAAAGTCCGAGATTTTATACAGTCCTTTGGCGGGAAAGTGGCGCGGGGAGCGCCGAGGTACGTGAGCTAAAAGAGTCCGGGTAGAAACGTCAGTACTCAGGTAAAGGTTCCCACTGCTGACCGGTGGAGAGGGCCACAGAGGTGCGGTCCGTGACAGAAGAAGGAAGCATTGGCATTTCATGAATCATACTGGAGGTGTAATGAGTATCTGTGTGTGTGTTTGTTTCTTATTAACCATATTTTGGGGACAGATTTGTAACTCGAAATGAGCTAAAGCTTTAATTATAAAAAGCAAAAGAATGAAGAAAGCTTTCTGTTGAGTTGCTGTATGTGTATGAAAACAATAGACGTCTATGCAATATCCATATTTAGATTTGGGTGTTTCAGAGGACACGTGACCTACCAGCCAATCTGAATGTAATTTTATCCATGTCAAATGTATTGTTTGTGACTACAAGCTTCAGTTGTGTCATATTTGAGCAGGCCTGAGGTCGATCTCAGCTGAGTTGTGCGGTCAGCGGTGGCTTTGATCCCGAGGCTCTACGTTTGGGGGTATACATGGGGGAAATGCATTTGTTTGACGGCCTTCAGTGAAATTAAGGAAATCCTGATGTGATTGTGTGGCTCGAAAAGCTTTCAGCTCAGGAATGTGACCTACATTCTCTGTCTGCCGTCTCGCTCAAACTCATTGTGTGTGAACGTGGTAAACTTACTGCAGGAACACGCTTGGTCTTAAATCTGTTATTTTGCACATCTGCGCCGTTATTGTCTTTGCATCGCAGCCAAGCAAAATGAAACACCACTACAACTACTGCTTCTTAAAAAAGTAACAGGAACAAACTATAAATATGTATCTATACATGTTGTTGAATGAAAAACAGAGGAAACAGTTGCTGATGCAGTTAAAATATTTATTGACAATTTCAATCAATCAAGAGTCTGTGAAGGCTATCAACACACAGGAGTCTTAGAAGGAGAACAGCGTGAAGGCTGTCATGACACGCTCAAGAGTTTAAGAGATTCAAGAGTCTGTTATGGAAAACAGCAAACGAGCACAAACAGAGGAACTGACGAAGACAGGTTAGCACACATTAAATAGTTTTGGGTAACGAAACACAGCTAAAACTAGTTGGCTCGTTACCCACACTCAACCACACTTATTCATACACACAATAGACATGAACCCATGAACCGTGACAGTAACTCTTCCCCTAAGAGCACCTCTTGGCGCTCCCAGCCTGTCTCACCTGTTGATTGTAATCATCAATAAGGGAGTGATCCAATATGTCCCTGGCAGGTACCCAACTTCTCTCCCCTGGACCTTAACCTTCCCAGTCCACCAAGTATTGGAATCCACATCCCCTCCACCTCGAGTACAGAATACAATTGACAAACATATTACAGTACAGAATTACAATTAGACCGGTGGCACTCGGCTTTAGCCTTGGTGTGCTCACGCACCTGCAGAAGAGTTTCACCGGCTCTCGTCCAGTTATGGTGACACCTCTGGACAAATGCGTGGGCAGAAGAGGCCGCAACTTCGGATTCCAAAATGGGAAAAAGAGGTGGCTGGTAACCTAAACCACACTGAAATGGCGATAGGCCCGCAGACGACACTGGCAATGAGTTATGTGCGTAATCAACCTGTGACAGTTGCTGACACCATGAAGTGGGATTCTGGGTGACCAAACATCGTAACACCCTCTCGAGATCTTGGTTGGCCCGCTCAGTTTGGCTATTAGTCTGACGGTGAAAACCTGAAGACCTTTGATACGATCTCCCAAGTGATGACAGAGACAACCAATCTCTCTGGTACAATGCACTCAGGAGACAGCAGGCAGTCAGAATTATCAAAAATGCGTGATAACGCGGTGGGTCTAACGTTTTTGGAACCCGGACGATAGGAAATAGAAAAATCGAAACATCCGAGAAATAATGCCTAAAGAGCCTGCCTGGAGTTCAAACGTTTAGCGGATTGAATATACTTAAGATTCTTATGATTGGTCCAGACTATGAAAGGAACCCCCAAAACTTCTAACCAATGACGCCACTTTTCCAACGCTAACTTGACGGTCAGCAACTTTCTACTGCAAATGTTGTAATTGTGTTCGGCAGGCGACAAACAATTAGAGAAAAACACGCAAGGATGCATTTTGTCATCCGAGGTAGCACGCAGAGACAATACCGCTCCTACCCCCTCTGACACATCGACCTCCACCACAAACTCGCGTGTGGGATGAGGGGCCCGGAGAATGGGAGCCGAAACGAAGCGACTTTTCAGTTTGCTGAACCACCTGAACGCCGTTTTGGTGAAGGTCAAGGCAGTAAGAGGTGCAGTTAGTTGGCTGAAGTTACGGATGAAACATCGGTAAAAATTAGCGAACCCAAGAAACCGCTGCAGGGCCTTGCGGGAATCAGGGGTTGGCCAATTTACTACAGCCTTAACTTTGTCAGGGTCCATGCGCACTCCCTCGGGCGACAAAATGTAACCAAAAAACTGTACTGACTGTGCGTGGAACGCACACTCCTCCACCTTGACAAAAAGCCCATTCTGGGGCACTTGCCTAACATGTTGAACGTGTTCCTGGAGAGAAGAAGAAAATATCAATATGTCATCCATCGACCATGTCCATGTCAAGATGGAGGCTTCCTGCAACCATTCGAAAGCTGAAGAGATCAACGGCAAAGGATAAGTATTCTTTACTGTGAAACACGCCCCTGCTAGAGAAGAGGAAGGTCGAATGATCCCAGCCGCTACAAAATCAGAAATATATTTCTCCATGGCCTCCCTTTTAGGAGCAGAAAGTGAATATAACCTGCCTTTGGGTAGAGAAGTGCCTGGAACTAACTCTATGGCACAGTCATAGGGACAATGTGGAGGAAAAGAAGCAGCCCTGGACTTACTGAACACCTCCTTCAGGTCGTGGTACTCCATGGGCTGTATATAAATGCCCAATACATTACATACAATACATTTATATAAATATATAAATATAAATGTATATACATTTATATTATTATATTTTAAACACATACATTTAATATTAAAGTGCCCCTATTATGCCATTTTAAAGGTGGCTAATATTGTTGTATTAAAACCGAGTCTCTTAAAACAGGTTTACATGTATTTAAGGTCAAAAAACACTTTAGTTTTCTCCAAAAATAGATTTAATTTTAGTCCGTTTCTAAATTATTCGTAAACACGTAAATACGTTGTCGAGCATGATAATAACTCTGCCATACCTATGTAAATAGGACGCTCAAATGACGTTAAGCATTTTCTAGCGCGTAACCAAACTGCAGGGAAATACCTGTATCTTCCCTTTGTGTAAACAGGGCCTTAAACTAATGATGAGACAGACAGACAGACAGTCAAGCAGCATCAATCACAGTAATAGACTACATTAGGCCCACAGCTGAACAACAAAACTACAGAAACGCAAGTTAGCCTTTGACCAGGACATCTGCAGGGTTGTTACACAACATAACATACACAAATACGTATTTTGAACGATCGCTAGAAAATACAATCATTAATTATTAATCTTACTTACAGGTAGAAGTTCAGAGGAGCAAGCCGGTCCAAAAAAACTGGGCTCTGATCCATCTTTTAAGACCAAGCATTTGGTGAATATTGTGTTGTACTCCAAGATTGGAAAAGCAGTCATCGGTAAAATGAGGCGAACACTACAAGAGATTGTACTGCTGAGGTGTTGTTGAAAAATAAATGTTAACCACTCATTCTTTGTAGATTAATCTTTCAGAAGGGCATATAAAACAAATTTACTCTCACAGGATGCAGCGTCTTCTTGACATGATGTAATCCAGGTGAAAATTGTACTGTTTGTGGGTGGGGCAAGTTGCAAATATGTTTCTTAGTGATGTGGATCAGTAACAGAGAAATAATCGAATTGCTGAAAACTCATTTAGGCGAATGTGAGCCGACTTTTTTTTTAAAGACAATAACTTTATTTATCTTGCACTGTCGACGTCACAACTTTGCAGTTTATGTTTACATATGTTCACATGACACACTGCATGAACTATCATGTTTGAAAAAGTATAATAGGGACACTTAAAAAAAAAAAATCTTAAATATCTATGTGTTTGTATTTAAATATACATGACATTTATTTTGGATGCAATTAATTAATTGCGCCATTAGTGACAGCACAGCCTAAATGTCCTAAAATTTATCATGTAAAACTCTGCTCTCTCCCTGTATTAAGGTCATTAGGTCTGCTTGTGAAGTGGAGGGAGGTAGGAAAGGGTTAAGCTGTGTTGATCGGTCGGGATGGTTATGAAATGGAGTCTGGAGTGCTGACTCACTGTATTAAGAGCCTCCCCCTCCTGTCTCTCTCTCTCTCTCTCTCTCTCTCTCTCTCTCAGATCATGTGGACGGGGTGTGTGAGCATGTGGCAGCCTGCCTGCTTTTACGGGAAAAATGCAAGTGCAAAAATACTTTGGAGTGCAGTGAATCCTGAAAACACAGACACGCAAGAGACCAAAACAGATCCACCAACAACAGGCCTACATGTGCTAGACATCTGAAAGTCAGTTTTCTGCATAGATAAACAGCTAGATTTTTGTATTTATAGAAATTAAATAAATTGTGAGTGAAGAAAGCGATGTCAGTAGATTGTTGCTATTTGGTTGCTAAAATGGTGGTTGCCAGGGCGTTGCTATGTGGTTGCTTAAATGGTGGTTGCCAGGGCATTGTTATGTGGCTATTAAGATGCCCTTGGTGGTTGCCACGGTGTTGCTATGGGGTTTCTAAGATGGTGGTTGTCAAGGCATTGATAGAGCATGTTTAGGTGGTTGTTAAGATATTCCTGGTGGTTTCCAGGGCATTACTATATGGTTGCTAAGATGTTGGTTGACATGGTACTGCTATGTGGTTGCTAAGATGTTCTTGGTGTTTGCCAGGGCATTGCTATTTGGTTGCTAGGGAATTTTTAGGTGGTTGCTAAGATGTTAATCACAGTTTTCAGGGGATATAAGTATATCGGGTTTGTCGTTATTTTTGCTTTCTTAAACACCAGAAATAATTTAGAATCAGAAAGGAAGCAGGACAGCTCTTCTAACATTCATCACAATAACAGCGTCCCTTTGAAGGCGTTTCTGGCCATTAGGCTTTGATAGTTCAAACACAGAGGCCTTCTTTATACCCTCCTCTTTACTTAATCATATTATCTAGCCATCTCTGTCTAAACTGATGGCTCTATGGTTTGTCCTCCATTAGTATCTTCCACAGAGTCTTTCTGCAAACAGCACACCAGTGCTTCTTTCTGTCTTCTGTTTATTCAGAAGTAAGATCCGTCAAAACCACACAAGTCAACAAACAAAGAAACAACAGTTTAAAACAAATTTACAGTTTAAAAATACATATTATTTCTTTTAACTCTTTCAGAAACTGACCTGGTTTATTTCCATAGTAAATTCCTCACTGTAATATTTAATGTTGGCTTTTTAAATAAAATTAAAATAAGGAATTAAACTAAAATAATTGTGGCATAAATGCTCTTGACTAAGCTTATAAATTGTATTAACCTGGAATATTCTTTAAATGTGTCATTAAATTGTTGATTTTGGAAAAATGACTGGAAAAATGCACGAGTTAAGTAAATTGTGCCTCAAGCTCTTTCAGAAGAATAATTAAGTTCTCAGGTTTAAGTCCCATTAGCTATGACAAATAGTTTAATTTCACTGTATTTCTAGGTACATAAGGTCTCATTAACAAAAACACATTCTGGGCAGGAAACTCACACCAACTAGTTAAAATGTGTAACAATACCAGCAAACTATTGGATTCATCGTAACTCTTTCCTTTCTTTTGACTGGATTGTTTAGAAATTCTCAGCATGTTGAAAATGTGACCTCAGGCATCCCACTCAACAAGATGGCGTGTTCATTCCTGTCATGTTTGAGCTTCTCGATGTCTCATGTACAACACCTACATGATGATGTAAGTGTTGTTTTCAGTGTCAATAATATATAATTCACAAAATCACTGATGACGCTGAAAGAGCTACACAATCTACTGCCACCTTAACACAAGTGCAAGTAATGTTGTTGTTTCTTCATAGTTTTGACAGTATATGTAGCATCACTTTACTTGCTTAGCAATGGATCCTCTGCAGTGAACGAGTGGCATCAGAATTTTTAGATTTACAAAAATAACTTTACATCAAAATCCAGCCACATATGTTTAGAGCTGGATTGGCTTGTAAACGGTGCTTGATCTGTGCAGATTTCTCTCCTGATTCAGACCAGAGCACTTTATCACTGGAAGAAGCTTTAATATGCATTATGGTCTTTGCCAGAAGCAACAGTTTGATAAAACATCTAACATTGCTATAACATCTTAATATTGGATTTGTTTCAGCTTTTGTCTTCTCAAGTCATTAACTGATGGACTGAAGTGGTGTGGATTATTTTGATGTTTTTATCAGCTGTTTGGACTCTCATTCTGACGGCACCCACATCCATTGATGAGCAAGTGATGGAATGCTACATTTCTCCAAATCTGATGAAGAAGCAAACCCATCTACATATTGGATGACCTTAAAATGAGCTACTCTTTTAAGCAGAGCAAGTTTGATCCACAATAACAGGTCTTCATCCATGTTACGAGAGCTATGGTTTACAAAGCAGACTTTAATCACATTTGCTAGTGAAACGTCATCTGGAAAATAGAGTAAATAGATGTTGTTTATCAGGGTTAGTGGTGGAAACTCCCCAAGCCATTTTTTTATTACTATCAACTTCTCAAAAGTGTGTCTGTGTTATCATGCATGCATATCATTTTAACACTTGATTGGAACAGTTGCTCAGTAAGGGATACCTCAGAGGGATTGCTCAGAAAAACGATTGGCCTGAAGTGCAGATGCTATGAAAAACAACATGTAAGTCTAGTAACATTTGTATAATGCCAAGAAAAATCCTACTACAGTTGTACTGATGCCGTTCGTTATATAGTGATAGCATGCAATTGTGCAACCTTTGCTATACCGTAATAAATATCCACAGAGTTATCACTTTAAAATGGTTTCAAACATTACTCATTGAATTTAAATTTAAAATTGTTCTAAAATAGTTTTCAGTGAAGTGATTGCTTTGTCACTTTAATAAAGTGAGTGTCAATATTATCAGTAATGACATTGATTCCTCAAAAAGTCAAATGATCTGAAGTTGGAGGTTGACATTTTGGAAATTTCCAAAACTCTTAAATCAGATAAAGGCTAAGAACTGAGAAAATGATCAAAGCGGTTGGAGCTGGAGATGATGTGGCTGGTGTAGCACCTTAGATGAAGGTGTTAGTTCATATTATGCGTTATTCAAGTAAAAACTCCCCATGAGGATTTTCTGAAGAGCTTCTGCTTTTCACCATACTGATGAGATTTGAAAGGTCATGGCCATTAATAACAAACATCAGCAGATAAAGAGGCATGGGATGTGTGCAACTCAAACCTTTACTGAATAAAAGTGGAGGGTATTAATATAGATGAAGTTAACATTACTTGGTCTTGCAATAACATGAAGCACCTCAATAAACTATAAGCAATAATAAAAACATCTTTAATAAGATAAAAGTGGGGCCAAAGTTTTTCTAAATCTAAAGGCCAAAAACTGTTAAATGCATGTAAGATAACCCTTTATTTTAAGGTGTCCTTGTTACACATTACATATTGCATATAATAACAACAAATTATGCATAAAGACATGCAAATAACCCTAAGCCAAACCCTAACTATATAGTAAGTACCTATAATTGTTTAAAATAACTCAGTACGTAAATGTATAATTGCACTGTAGTAATGACACCTTAAAATAAAGTGTAACTGAATGTTTTTCATTTACTCTCATTACATTGCATATCTCAGCCATCTCCGACACCCACTACTGTAAAGTACCAAAAAGCCCTTTTAACTTTATGTTTTTTGCTCCTACAGTCAGAGAACTTTCCCTCATCGGAAACAAAGCTCACAAATGAAGCTTTCAGAGAGGCCCATTACGTAAAGCAGTGGACAATGACCCACTTATGGCTCAGATTTCCCCCCCTTGTCGTCGGCCCATCATGAGAAACAGATCTTTGACCTTCAGAGCCAATCTGACCAAGCCAATCAAATTGCAGACATGGGTTCAAGCAGCTAGGAGATGGAAGCTGCTCCACCTAACACATGAGCTAAGCCTGAGCGGGTCTCTGAGCAGTGACTCATGGGGGATTACGTGTCTGATGGCTTTGATGTGCGCAGGCTGCCAGGGCTATTTTCTGCCATGTACCAGTGGGAGGCATCAAATGCTAAAACGAAATCAAACCTCTGAAACAAAAACAGCACAGGTACGTTAGGAATATTTCCTTTTGTTAAACTGATTTTACTCATGATGAGCCCTGATCTTATGTTGGGTCAGTTGGATCTATTCATAATCTGACTATTTCTCCTTTAGGCTCATGAATGTGCATGCACGTGTTTTGTAAAGGAGGTCAGTTCAGTTTGACCTCTTATGATTTTATGATTTAAAAAATGGTTCAAGTATTAATTTCTTCATGAAATATACTCTCATTTGTGACCCTGGAGCAATCAATAAGCTCGGTCAAATATTGTCAGATCCTAACAAACCATACCTCAGTGCAAAGCTTATTTATTCATAAATCTCAATTTCCAAATAATGACCCTTTGATGACTGGTTTTGTGGTCTAGTATCACAGTTCACGTAATAGATTATCATACAAAGTTTCGACATGTGTCTAGGAAAAGCTGAATACAGCCTTTTAATGATAATGATAAGACAATATAATGATACAACTTATAATGATAAGACAATAATTGACCGCCAGCCATCTTCAGATTATTCTCCTTCAGCGACAGAATCTTTGCTGTCCCTGACTGGAAGCCTTACCTCTGAGACAGCGGGCCCAAGGACAGCTCTCCGAGTTGGGTCAAGTCACGTCGGCGCAGCTCCTGCGTGCTTCACCGCCTCAAGACCGAGAGCTTTCTCCCGCTTATACCTCTCCGTTTGCTCAGCCGGTTTGTAGGAATAAGTAAGCCCTCAAGCTGCTTATTCTCCTCGGCTGTCTGAGCAAAGCATAAACAGTTAAGCAGTCGCTCGCATGCCAGCTTATGCTCGCTTTTTCCACTGCTTTTCATCTGTTTTACATTGAGAGAAAAGGCGCAGTTTAGCACGTTCGCTCATTGACTCCCTCAAACTCTCATTCTCTTCCCGCCCAGGCAAGAGCTGTGTATTTGCTGTTCGGACTGAGTATTCGAGTGAATTATGCAGACTTTTACCTCAGTGTGTGTGTTTCATGTGACGATTAAGTGCACCTCATTAAGCTGCTTGATCATGATGCTGTTTCACAGTGTAGCGCTCTCGCTTGCTCGTTCTCTCTCTCACACATTCTCACGCTCCTCCCACCCATGGCAAGAGCTGTGAATTTCGCGTATGAGATTGGGTACGTTTAAGCGAATTATTCAGACATAATCCGCCTTCTCAGTGTGTGTTTCAGATAAAGATTTGTGCACCTCACCACAGGCTGCGCGTTTCCCCTCTAAAAGTGATGGGAATCCGCATGCTGAATTATCTAGACGATTGACTCATTCTAGCCAGATCGCGGATCGTAGCGGAGAGACACAAACATGTTTTACATAGTCATTTGCATCAATTGGGAGCAAACTGTCCCCCAGACAGTTCCCAGTTTCTGGGAACAGTAATAGACTCACCAGAGCGGGCCGCGAACATTCGAACGAGTGTAGCCTCCTTCGAGCCCGGCCCCAGGCGCACTCTGAAAGCTTTCCAAAGGATGCTCGGTTTGATGTCAGAAGCCTCGCCGGTCCTGCAGCTAGGCCTCCTGAATATGAGGCCCCTACAGTTCTGGTTAAAGCAACAGGTACCGTGAGCCTTTCATCAAAAAGCTCAAGGTGAACGCAGCTTGTGTTTCAGCACTGCGCCCGTGGAAAGACATTCACTGGCTGCAAAAAGGTATTCCTCTCTATGTGATGGAGGAGAGGAGAGTCATTTCCCATGCAGTATTTTATTTGTGACAATTTGTCATAATAACATAACTGCCATAATTAGCCACCCATCCATGGCATTCAGGTGTCACACACAATAATGCATATACCAGTGATAATTTAGTGACCTTTATCGAATTGGAGGTACACAGCTTTTATTCAGTTGGAAAAAGTCACTTCATCCATTAGCATCTATTTTGTGTAGTGCGTGCATGGTGGATAAGCTAAAGGACTCGACAGTAAACAAAAAAAAAAAAATCTGCGCTCTTTTACGGGAACTCACACTGCGTCCGGAGACGCTATGGGGAACACCTTCATGCGTGACGCTCTGAATCTGATGTACCAACGTCCAATGGATGGGAAGTATATAATGCACAACTTGCCAGCCTGCGCTAGCTTTTTGCTGTTCAGAACAGCTGTGCAAACTGTTTGCCTGTGTGTGAGTGAAAGAGTAAAAAAGATCCTATTTTCCCCTCCCTAAAGTGTGGGTGTGAAAATACAAACCAGATTCCAAAAAAGTTGGGACACTATACAAATCGTGAATAAAAACTGAATGCAATGATGTGGAGGTGCCAACTTCTAA
>JAUYWG010000047.1:22644391-22658629 GCA_034779775.1 Enteromius afrohamiltoni
TCATTTGAAAGCCATGTTTCTAGTATCTGTAAAACTGCATTTTTCCATCTCAAGAACATATCTAAATTGTGTCCTATACTTTCAACCTCAAATGCAGAAACGTTAATGTTAATACATGTTAATATATCATAAAAAGAATGGCCTCTACGCTGATATTAGTCTCTTTCTCTTTTATTCTGTTCCTCAGTCTGTATCCAGATCAGACGGTGTACCAGCACAAAGAGATGATCTTCATCTTGCTTAGTTGGGGATACCTGATTTCTAGTGATTACCGTCGTCTTGACTACAGAGACCGTCTCTGCATTTGATTAATAGAGTTTAATTCTCATCATTACACATTACCTTTACTCTGTTCTTCTATTTGATAATGTTCAGTGCTTTGCTACAATCTGTATTGTTAAAAGAGCTATATAATTAAAAAAGTGACTTGACTTGACTTAATGATGCATCTTTGATGTTGTTTTTGGTTTTACTGTGCTTGTTTAAATAGATCCTGAATTATTGGCCTTAGAATTGGGCCAAAAGAACGTATGCTCCTTTTAATACACTTCTTTATACGTGTGCTTATAATGCCTTAAAATACTACCTATATAGACAGCACACTACATAAAATGAGCCCTAATAAGTGAGTAAATAATGCTTGGGAATACTTACAAAACCAGACTGATGATTGTTATCAAAAACATTATCTACTCTAGAAATTACTTATCTGTTGTTATAGATTATATTTGGATTTTTACCGGAAGTTAAGTTAGGACCGTTTGTTTATGTTGTTGTCGTTGAAACGGTCTATATAGTCAGCATACTAACTGAAATGACACCTCAAAAACACTCTACTCTACAACTGAATATTAATTTCACTCATTTCATTAAGTGACCAGTACATCACTCTGATAAGCATAAAATACACAAATACTGAAGATATTGTTCATTTATAGCTAGATTGAACTATTTTAAATATCTTTTCAGAATAAAGCACATTTTTAACTGGCATTCAACCCACATTATCCGCCATTGTGGGATGCCTTTTTTAAATTCACTATGCTTGTTTCATTAGAATATGCTCAAAATAATGTACATTGCTTTTTGAACAGTAAACTTTTGATGTGTTAAAACAGTAGGCTAAAACACATTGGTGACCAAAATAAAAATAAAAAACCTGGGTAGCAAATGATGATTGATTTCCCTGGAGTTTGGTGTTAACATCCCTAAGCTATCAATGCATCACTCTAATGAACATCAGAATACACTTATATTGAGAAAAGATTTATTTATAAATCATATTATGTAACTCTTTTGTAATGTTTACCCACACTGTATTTTTAATTGGTCCTACATTGTCCACCAAATTCGATAGTCTTTTTTGGTTTCACCGTGCTTGTTTTAGTGCATTATGCATATTGATCATATGCTTTTGATTTGTTGTCATTGCTTGTTGCAATTAATTATGGGCTTTGGGACGTAGCCAAAAGAATGTGATGACTTAAAATACACGCTTACTTGGATTTGGAACAAGCCTATGATCCATTCAGCTTATTTTTCACGACATGTTTGAAACTGTATGCATTACAGTAAAGCGCCAACCTGACAAAGGTCTTTTGCAACGACCTTCGCCAGTCTTACTACTACCTTAGGAACTCCAGAAATGAAGAGAAAAGAAACAAGTCTGTTAGAAACCACAGCGTGACAAATGCTCGAGTCATATGACACAGAGGGAAGTGGTGGTTTGTGTTCAAAGCTGTCAAACCCTTCTATGTTCAGACTTCCTTTTATGTGTATTTCTCTGAGCGTGCTTTTTTGTTTTTCCGTGAACAATCTGCTAATAGTTAACCTGGTTAAAGGATGTGCTGTGTGCACAGTTGCCAAGTACTGCACTGGATGATTAACCTCGCAGGAATGCATCGTAACAACAACAGACACGGGCGTGACTAGATACACAAGCTTCTAGGTGACAAACACCTCTGAGAATGTGACGTTTGTGTGAATCGACTGACATGCTAGTTCTCATAGCACTCTCCTTCAACCGCCTTTGGCCCCCATGCCTTTGTAAACTCTTAGCCAACCAACTGTTCTTGGTAATACCAGGAAGTTGACCTGACATTGTTTTGTTTCAAACAAAGGGCCGGTTGTGAAACCAAACAAACGCTTTGGCAACAAGTCAAAACTGAATGTGGCAACAAGGTTATAGAGGCCTTGCATTGGTTTCTTGCTGAAAACCCAAATCTAGGTTTGATCATCTGATTTGTTAATTCATATAATAATATTAGTTAATGTTACATTCTCTAATTTAGTTTCACTTTAAACAAATGCAAATGCAAGTTGTGAATCCAAGCACAATTGTGAAACACATCTCATCACAACACAAGTTGTCAATAAGTTAAAACTGAATGTAATACAAGATTAAAGAGGCCTGGTTTCCCTGTTTTTTTTGCCACAACTGAAACCCAAAGCTAACTTAAGCTGGTTTGCTGGGGTCCATTCTTCGTACCTCGCTTGATTCATCCGAGATGAATTGAGACATCTAAGATGAGATCATCGCACTAACTATGAGCTCACTAATCCGGTTATTATTACTATAGCTGGATTGAGTTGTCTAGGATTATTGCATGTCCGTGCATTGGTTTAAAAGGTGACATGTATTGATAGTAGAAACACTGATCACAACCCCTTTGATTGGTTGAAGAAATGTCAAAAGAGCGAGCTCAATTTTTTTTCTCAAGCAGAGCAAGAAATTTTATTAGAGGGTTGTGAAGAATTACTACGATGGCATTTAGTGCCACCCCAAAAAAATAAAAAATTGATTTAAGTTTAAAATTAAATGAAGTTAAATGAATTTAGACATATTTAAATATTGTTGCATCCGAGCGGCCACTTCATGTTACTGGTATGGGATCTAGGAACTCGTGAAAACCGCTTAATATCAAGAATATGATATTTTTATTAAAAGACTAAACAGGAACAATTTTTAACATCAGCTCACACACTCAATCCACATTCCTTTGAGGGGCACTAGCTCTCTTATTTAACTCCTTTTTCATACACCTCAAAGACATTAATGTGGTATTATTAGCAGGAATGATATCGTGTGTAATATTCCCAGGGACATATGCTTGGAAATAATATTTCATGTCTTCCATTTGATTCGTTATATTGCGCCACCTAGTAGCAATAAGATTAGTACCTTTAGTACTTTTTAAACAAAGTCTCAGCTTCAGTTTTATATTGTGTCTTACAGTAATGAGTTGTTCAAGCTCATTAATGATCAGATCGCTGTATTATATATACATATTCATTATTTATAGCCTGTCAGACACCCAGCAATTGCAATAATGTTCTGCTTTGTTGCTTTTGATATAAAACAGCTCAGCTTTCAATAGACTACATACTATAATATAATTTATAATGAAGTCTCATTGTAATCAGGAGAATTATTGATTTACATTGCAGCTTAAACTAAAGCCATGTCAGCTATATGTCAGGCTACAATATATATGTCATGTTATAATATCCATATTGTTTGTATTTCGCTATAAAAGATAGAATTTAAAAGCAGAGGATATTTCCGGGTGCTCTTTATTCTTTAAAGATGTTATTCTCTAAATATTTTTACTTTAAGCTCGTAGTTTTGGATTCTTTTTTTTTTTTTGGTGGCACTAAAACACAGTCGTAAATTTCAAACTTTAATAAAGACTCCAGGAAACACAGTAAATGCTGCAAAAGCCAGGAGAGAGGGCTGGGAAACAGTAGCCAACATATTAAATGCGTTAAGTGCATTTAATTTTGTTGTTGAAAACCCAAATCTAAACTAGCGGATCTGACTGACTGATTCATGTCTTTTTAGGGGTTAATGACACACTCCCTAATTTAGTTTCATTTTATCTTTATAGATAGTTTTAGTTATCAGAAAGATATTTATATTGTTAATGAGTTAATTATAAGCAACTTAGTGTAATTTCAAACTAAGTCACAGTTTGAAACCCACTGAAAATTAAAACCTGATATAGTTTTCTGGTCTTCTACTTAAGATGGTCTACAAAGCTGGTCTCCCAGGATGACCCCTTAAAAAAATCTGAAAACCTGTTGGAAACCAGCAAACAGAGACCAGAAAACTGGCTTGGGCTGGTTTAAACTTTTTTTCTCTCAGCTAGAAATTATTCATATTGTTAATGGGGTAATTATAAGCTACCTAATTTAGTTTCATTTTTAAACGAAGGCACAGTTGTGAAACACATTGGCAATAAGTCAAAACTGAATTTGGAAACAAGGTTTAAGGGCCTGGTTTATCTATTGGAGAAACTGGCCTTTAGCTTGATTAACTGCTATAAAAAGTGAAAATGTTAAAAAAGCAATTTTTTACCTGATAACCCATAAGCAGGTAAGAATTGTTAGCATAAATAAATGTATTTAGGTTGTAAAAATAATAATTTGACTCAAAAATGTAAAAAATAAATAAATAAATAAACTAACAAAAAAGGGATACTTTTAAAATACATTTTAAGTACAGTTAAATTCCATTAACACATTTACTGACATAAATGCAGGGCATTGTGTTAAGTGCATAAATATAATGTATAATACATTTGTAGTGTACTTGGCATGAAATAAATGTATTTCAAATACACATAAGTATATTAATTGTTCACTAGGGCAGCAAAGCACATTTTAAATAGTTAGCTATTTCTTTTAGTTTAGCCAAACAAAGGAACCAATGTGAAAAGAGTCCAAAGAGAAGCTGTGAAGAAAGATAAAGTAACTTTGTGACAAAAGGGTTAACTTTGGGCTGCTTGTCATTCTTTAGCCGCAGTGACGTTCACATCTTTGCTTTGCCCCACGTTGAGTAGCTAGCATGACTTCAGATGAGTGGTATTTCTTATATGAGCGTCAGAAGGTATTTGTGTTTATACAAGCCCCCAACCGTCCAGAAAAAGATCAGATGCGGATGTGAGCCTGAGGACATGGATGGCAAGTGCTGGCAGGAAAGGCATTGTGTCAACAAATGCAGACAGACTTGTTTAACAGTTTGGTGCTTATTCAGCACAGCATGTATCTAAAAAATGAGGGTTAGGTGTTACACAGTAACACAGCTCAGCCCAGATACATTCATACATACCCAAACACACACTTTAAAAATTACTGTGAATTTAAAAGACTGGAAAAATGCTACAGTAAAAACCTGCTAATGGTTAACAATAAGTCCCCCTACTATATACAGTAAAAAACTGTATTGGACATTACATATCATTTTACAGTAGTATACTGCTTTTGGAAGTAATAAAGAATTTATAATTTATGCTGAATAATCGTAAATTGACATTCACAGAATTCTTTGCATTAAACTTCACATTCGATTTCTTTTTGCTGCAATACCTTAGTTTTTTTTTTATTATTTTAGCAGTTTTGTACAAAAAGGTTGAATGTTACATTTAATATTTTTTTTTAATTAATGCATTATTTCAGCTTCATGTGTGTTAGCATGGTAGTGTTTGTGTGAATGACACTGTGCACCTTCTATATACGTTAATATTTACAAGCTGTTTGGGATTGGCTTTGGTTCATGTGACTTTCTCAAATTAATAAAATGACGGTATTTAACTGTAAATTTTAGGTAAATGTTGCTACCATAATTTTATGTTAATATTCTGGCAACCACAGCTGTTGTTTTTTCCCCTAAATGTCAAAAAATAAATGAAAAAAATGTTTATTGCGTTACTGCCCATATGGCAAAAAAAAAAAAATCTGACCAAAAAATATTTGACACATATGCAAACACCAATCCAGGCTCATTGGAAATACTTGCATCTACATACATTTTCGCAACCCCCTAATTATGTACCTAACTGCACGTTTTGCCTGAGTTTCAAAGTGAAATGTTCAGAGAACATTCACTAAAGCACAAATTTTATATGTAACCGTGGCACGTTTGCATAAGGTTGGTAGTTTATAAATCATGCAGTATGTTAAAAATGTTTTGTCAATAACATAACATTCTGCAACTAATTGTGTGAAATGTATTCATTTAAAAATATACCTGTAAATCATACTTTTATGTGAAAAGGAATAAAAGTTGTAGGGGTTATACTGCCTCTTGTGTTCATTTCAACTGGAAACTGCTGCGACTCATATGTACAGTATAGTTGAGTTTTTTCAGTTTTGCAGAAATGTATGAAGAGGTACGCATTTCCAATGAGCCTAGGTTGGCAAACACTGAAGCTCAATTAAATATATGTTTGAGAATAAATCAATCTTTTCAATCTTAAAGTAGCCTACATTTAAACTGAATGCAAATGTGATGGAACAAACTAGACTCCAAACTATATTAATAATTGTTTGTTTATGATAAAATATACATTTTAATGCCTTTAAAATATATATTTATATTTTTAAAATAGAAAAATATGTTTGAAAATGGATTGTAAAAAATATACCAATATTTCTTAAATATACTTTTAAAAATAAAAATTTCCAAAAAAATACAGAGTAAAAATATGTTTATAAATATTCATGAATATATTTTTGTATATTTTGTAACAAATGTAAAAATATATAGATTGATTGATTAATAGGTAGCTCAAAAACTCTTTCTATGTTTTTGTCTTTTTAGTGCAAATATGTAAACATTTTTAGGTTGAGATACTGCAGATACATGACAAGAAAAGTCTTTTTCACAAGTTCACACTTCTTCATTAATAATAATAAAAATAAAATAGGGGTTCCTATTCTGCAGGAGTGGGAGGAGAATTTCTCTGAAGGGATTCCTGAGTGGTGGAGGACGGCTTTGAGATATTTTTTGGAACCAAAAACGTGAGACTGGAGGATTGGAATTTGTGAATAGGGGATCAGAGGGAGAAGCTTGGAGGGAATTCCTTGCTTGGGTGGGCTGTGGTGGCAGAAGTGAAACCTAACCTATTGGTTAGTCCACTGCAGGAGAACGGGAAGGAGTGAGGTTAGTATTACTATAGTGTAATGTGTGTGTCTGAATGTCTCCAGCAGAAGCGGTCCAAGGCGCTGGGTGCAATGCTTCAGCGGGGACAGTTTACTGTAGTGGTGGTGGTAGCATCTCCTGCCCCAGATTTTGCAGTTTGATGAGGCCATCTTGCACTGAAGCTGGACGGTGGGTTGTATCGCTAGCAGAGGCAGTCTCACACTAACTTGTGCTAAGGGAGCTGAAGACCACAGTTCTTTGGCTTTGTCCGAGTTTTTTGAATATGTCCACTTGAAAGATGGTGAATCAGGAGTTTCAACGTATGTAGTTTGAAATGTTTTTACACAGTGAACTGGAAATCCGGCCAGAGGAACCCCAACTAAGCTTGGTTCTGCCAAGGTTTTTTTCCCCATTCTCTCATGGATGGGGTTTTGGTTCCTTGCCCTTGTCGCCTCTGGCTTGCTTAGTTGGGGACATTAAATTTCGAATGACTTGTCGTCTTGACTACAGAGACATCTCTGCATTTGATAAATAAATAGTTTAATTCTCGTCATTATACATTACCATCACTCTGGATGCCAGAGGTTTGTATTACATTTTGTAAAAATAAAGGAGCCTCTTAGCCAGCCAAGCTGTACATTGGCTGTCATTGTTCATCAGATACCACTATTATCTTTTAAATTGTAGTAAACAAAATAGTGCAAATAAAATGTAGCACATGCAAAGAATGCAATAGCCATGGCAACTTGAATAGAATGGCAAAGTTATCGCTTATTTAGAGTGATTTTATTTATTTATTTAAAAAAAATAATAATAAATTCTGATGTTGCGAGACCACTTCTTGCCTTCAGGAGTAAATTCACAAGATCTTGTGTGCTCCCAAAACCAGAAACAGCTTGTATTTATCAAATGCGCTGCCTAGTAACATTGCAAGATTATTTATTTATTTTATTTTATTTTTTTATAAAACATGGGAATGATAATAGTTTCATAAACTGTGTTTTTAAGACATTCTGCTACTTTAAGTACCTCTTCTTTTGTGCTAGCAACTGGATACAGGAGCTAGGGCTGGGCTGCATAAGATGCTGTGGTCGGAAGAGATGAAAGGCTGAGGCTGAGTGGGAAGGAAGTGATGTTGCAGCAGTGGGGTGTGGCCCAAGTGCGTTAAAGGCCTGCTGCTGCGACCCAATGCTCGCAGAAAGACAGGTATGTACAGGTCAATAGTGTTGAACAAGGCAATTTTTCGAGCTAAAGGTGTGTCCGGATTTCGTCGGAAGCTCGGTAGTGGAGGCAAGGTAAAGCCTATGCTGAATTGAGTGATGCAAAGAGCGAGATGCCAGAGAAGGGAAGTTAGCTCTATTTAAAGGGATTCTCTTAGCTCTGATAGTTTAATCAGATAAAAGGCTGATAAGGGATAAAGGAATCAGCTGCAATGAATCGTTTGTATGTGTTTCTCCCGAAATTTGTTCATATCTAAACATCATTTAAAAAAATTTCAATCATCAAAATGAGTTGCTTAAAACAAAAAAGATGTGGGGTAAGAAAATTTTTTTTTTTTCTGTATTAGCAGATATTTTCTCATTTTAGAAGCTGTGAAACAGTATTGTGAAAAGTGGTATAGCAATACATTTGAAAAAAAAGAAAAGAAAATATTTTTAATAAAAAAGTTGCTTTTTCAACTAAATGTCTTTTTATTTCAGGATCTTTAGATATTTGCCCTGAAAAACAAGACAAAACACAGTTCAAACTGTGTTATATTATATATTAGACGTCTCCCCTCGCGTCCTTCCCGTTGTGAGACGGAGAGCTGTTCACGGGAGGGCGCCTGGGGGATCGCACGGTGACTGTGCAGAATGCTCCTTCGGGTGTAAAAAGCCCACCGGACGTCTGCCGCACCCCATAGTCCTGTGGTGGTGCTTTCAGAGCAGTGCACTTCCCCGAAAGCCACCAGGCTGAGCCTCTCCTTTGGGGCACCCCAAGAGGCTTAGATGTACTCCGCAGCATCAGAGGGAAAGTCGGGTGCAAGCAGATACAGAGCTCTCGGCTATGCTCCTCCAAGCAACGAGGCGATCGGATTGGATGTGCCGCATGCGCCCCCATCCGATCCGTCAAGGCTGGATGATTGGAGAGTTCTCGTCCCCCCCAGTGCCCTTCTTCCTGGATGTGCATGAGGAGCTGACCAGATCGTGGCGAGCTCGTACTCATCATGCCTGGCTCCCAGCTCTTCTCTCCCCTCTCCACCCTCAACGTAGGTGCAGCCAGTGGGTATGTGTCGATCCCCAAAATCGAGCATGTTGTGGTGGTGTCACGGCTCCTGTCCGAGGCGTGTAAGACCTCGTCCACTCGGGCTTACTATTATAGGGCTATACTATTATATAGCTGTGCAGGCTGCCACCTCCCTGGTATTAATTTTTAATTAAAACAAAACAAAAAACAGTGTTAGTTAGAATTAGAATAAATTCATTAGAATAAAGTTAAACATTAAAAGTTAAAACTTATTTTATTTCAGTTAATGCTGTCAAGGCCATGTTTCTCATTTTTGTTCAGTTAAAGTAGAAAGATTGCTCAAACTAAAACTGAAATTAATAATAATTATATAATTAATATTATATAATTAATTTATAATTATAAATAATTATTAATTATTTATAATTATTAATAATAATTAATAATAAGCTATTGTTACATCCACACTAGGTTCCACCCTCACAGACACGCAACGATCACAGGCACCAGAGTTCTGATTGCACACCTGTGATCATCACCTGTTCCAGATCCCAGCACTAATCACGGAGCACAAACCACACACCATGTATTCTCTGTCTGAGCTTGTTTATTCTAAGGTGGACTATCTCCTATGCTTCTAGCTTGCTGTACTTACCTCTGTTTCCATACAGAAAGCTCCTTGAACTCCCGTGTGCTCTCCAGCTCCAGTGAATCCTTTCCTCATCTCAATAGTGGCAAGTGGTGTGTGGCTGTGATCAACTGTCTGTTCCCCTCCGTCTGATATTCATGCAACAATCAGAAGAAACTTTAGGTTGTTTATTTTCCCAGTCCTGGATGAATTTAAGTTTGATTACCTTTGTTCCCGTTTCACATCTTTGTGAAAACTCTGTTTTCCTTTTACTTACCTCCTGAGTCCATCTGCTTCGTAACAGAAGCTCGGACCCAATTGGACTAGATAGGTTTATTCAACTTGCCCTTTGCTGTTCAGCCCAAGTTGCATCGTACACCCAAGTCCCATCTAGCGCTGCAACGGCTCTTCCCCGCTCGCAAGAGTCTCCGAGCCCTCCAGAAACCACTTCTGAGCCCATGGAAATAAATCGCCGACGTCTGTCTCCTCCAACGCCAACAACAAATATCCAAGGGACTCTGCCTGTACTGCGGCCAATGGACTTTATAAAATGGACTTTGGCGAGACATGAACCCATCCTCTCCTGGGGCAGTGGGGTACACAGTGCTGGCCCACATGCTTCCCAGAGTTACCTCTTCAGGCTTCTCCTGTATTACAAGTATGTACTACATCCATAGAAAGTCCTGTTGACAAACAATCTGTTGATATCCCCACAGAATATAAAGACTTCCAGAACGTATTTTGCCCCAGGAGAGCCGCTCGTCTGCCCCATGGGACTGTGCGATTGATCTGCTCCCGGATGCCTCAGTGCCCAAGGGGAGGATTTACCAGCTATCAGTTCCGGAAACCCAGGCAATGGAGGAGTATATCAAGGAGCCTCTCGCACATGGCTACATCAGACCCTCAACTTCCCCTGTTGCATCAAGTTTCTTCTTTGTCACCAAAAAAGATGGCGGCCTTCACCTTCGGCTTTGAACAAGGTAACCGTCCCATTTAAGTATCCTCTACCCCTTGTCCCTGCAGCGCTGGAGAAGTTAAGAGGGGTGAAGGTGTTCTCTAAATTGGACCTTTGGAGTGCATACAACCTCGTTTGGTCAAACAAGGGGACGAGTGGAAAACCGTTTTCATAACACCTACTGGGCACTACAAATACCTCGTTATGCCGTATGGGTTAGCTAACGCTACAAGTATCTTCCAAGACTTCATGCATGAGGTATTTTGTGAGTACCTATATCAGTTTTTGCTAATTTATATTGATGACATTTTAATCTCCTCCAAGAGTCTCCAGGAACATCGAGTGCACGTCAGAAAGGTCCTCACAAAGCTCTGAGAGTTCCAGTTATTCCTAAAAGCGGAGAAATTCTCATTTCACCAAACTCAAACCCAATTCCTAGGCTACAATATTGATTCTTCTGGGGTTAGTATGCATTGGGGTGCATCCTCGTGCACCCCAATCCACAAAAGCCATTCGTTGTGGAAGTGGATGCTTCCACCTCATGGGTCAGTGCGGTGCTGTCCCAGCAGCAGCGGAATCCTCCACAACTTAAGCAATGTGCGTACTTCTCCAGGAAATTCAACCCGGCGGAGTGGAATTACGATATCAGCAACCGAGAGCTCCTTGCAATTACACTGGCACTGGAAGAATGGAGACATTGGCTGGAGGGGTCAATTCATACATTTCATATGGTCATTACACGACCATAAAAATTTACAGTATCTTCGTGAAGCAAAAAGACTTAACCCCTGTCAAGCCAGATGGGCTCTGTTTTTTACCTGTTTTCAGTACTCCATCTCCTATAGGTCTGGACCCAAGAATGTGCGTGCAGATGCACTCTTCAGAATCCATTGTCCCGAGAAAGAACCTGAGACCACAGAGCCCATAATTCCCCAACACATGTTTGTTAGTCCCATCCAGTAGGTGGGACCCCTCCAGCTGCAGCTAACCCCACTCCAGCTCCTCCGCCGGGTTGCCACCGAATCTCCAAATTGTTCCTGAGCCTGAGCGCATCCCTCTAATCCACACAACAGACTCATTACTGGGCACGGGGCATCCAGGGACCAACAGAACCCTCTCGCTGTTGAAAGAGCAGTTCTGGTCATCTATATGGATAGATGTGCAGAGGTACGTGAGAGGGTGTCGGGAATTTGCCATGTCCAGGACTCCTAGACACTTACCTGCCGGGAAACTTCTACCTCTTCCGATACCTAACCTCCCCTGGTCACACCTAGTGGTCGACTTCATCACAGACTTGCCCGCCTCTGAAGGTAACACTTGTATTCTGGTTATTGTTGATCGTTTCTTAAAATTCTGCCGCCTCATCCCCCTGAAAGGTCTGACTGGGAAACTGCCTGGGAAACTGCTCAACTTCTCTTCACTCACATATTCAGAGCATATGGATTGCCAGAGGATATTGTATCAGACCGGGGGTATGGCGGGCATTCTTCAGTCTCCTAAGTGTGACCATCAGTATGTGCTTAGGTTATCACCCTCAGACTAATGGACAGACTGAAAGGAAGATCCAGGAAGTGGATTATTAGAATTTTTGATCTTTCATTCAAAAGTCACAAAACCTAACTTTTGTTTTATTTTCAAGTAAAACAATTAAACCACTGACGAAAAATCTAATGTGAAATAAATGTTTTCCTCTCTAATACACATTGGCCACAATTATTGGTACACCTAAAATGATTAAAGCAAAATATATCTCAAGTGTATTTCCTTACATATTTACAATGTTTACCACTAAATGAAATTGTTCAGCCATGACTTCCTGTTTCATAACTGTGCCTTCCTGTTAACAATTATGAGATAACATAAAAGCCATATATATATAAATACATATCTATGTGTACACAAATACTGTACATGCACAACCATACATAAGTGGGATCCCTTTTTATTTAATCAATGGTTAAAAAAAAAAGCTATCCGAAGCAGCTACCCCCGACTTTTATCAGTAACACAGTGATTGTGGTCAGTGAACTCTCTCTTACTATAGCTCTGAATACAATATGTCCACATTGCAAAATACTGACAGTTTGACATAATGGTGCCAAGCAAAAATATCCTGACTACCCACAGATGTACTTTGCTTCCTTTAATTAAATTCCCTGGACTGGAGAGAAGAACGAAGAAACCAAAAAACTTATGAGGAACATGAAGCATTAAGATGTGTTTGGAGCCAGCTGCATTGTGGGAAGTCTGGTTACGATAGAGAGAGCAACACAAGAATTACAAATGAAAACAGAAGGAAACCAAGACCAGCGCTTTTCGCATCAGTTTGTAAAGCAGAAGAAAACAGATGGCAGGAGAATGATATGAAAAACTTATAAGTGAAAGACTTATATTACCATCTCTGCATGTTTGTTCATAAGGATACATAATTCACAAGCAGGGGTTTGGCCTAGACATCTCGGGAAAACATAATCTGAAGTAGAAGTTATTGAGTGAGTGAGTGAGTGAGTAGCACACTATCACAATATTTTCAGTCTGCTGCAGTTTTCCAGCTGGTCATTATTAACACTCTTAATATGAAAATAACACAAAACCGTCCAGTCCCAGGCTTCCTATGATGTACACGCAATTGTCCAAGTTATTCCACTTAAAAAGATGACAGAGACCTGTAATTTTCATCATAGGTATACCTCAACTATGAGAGACAAAATAAGAAAAAAAATCCAGAAAATCTCATTGTAGGATTTTAATGAATTAATTGGTAAATTCCTCAGTAAAATAAGTATTTGGTCACCTAGAAACAAGCAAGATTTCTGGCTCTCACAGACCTGTAACTTCTTCTTTAAGAGTCTCCACTGTCCTACACTTGTTACCTGTTTTAATGGCATCTGTTAGAACTCGTTATCAGTATAAAAGACACCTGTCCACATCCTCAAACAGTTACACTCCAAACTCCACTATAGCCAAGACCAAAGAGCTGTCAAAGGACACCAGCAACAAAATTGTAGACATGCACCAGACTGGAAAGACTGAATCTGCGTTAGGCAAGCAGCTTGGTATGAAGAAATTAACTGTGGGAGCAATTATTAGAAAATAGAAGACATACAAGTCCACTGATAATCTCCCTTGAACTGTGGCTCTACACAAAGTATCTCATTCCAGAACCACACGGGGGACCTAGTGAATGACCTGCAGAGAGCTGGCACCAAAGTAACCAAAAGTAACCAAAGTAACCAAAGTAAGGCTACCATCAGTGACACACTGCGCCGCCAGGGACTCAAATCCTGCAGTGCCAGACGTGTCCCCCTGCTTAAGCCAGTACATGTAAACATCATGCTTTCGGGGCTGTTTTTCTGCAAAGGGACCAGGACTGATCTGTGTAAACGAAATAATAAATGGGGCTATGTATAGTGGCCTAGCCATTCTCCAGATCTCAACCCCATAGAAAATCTTTGGAGGGAGTTGAAAGTCCATGTTGCCCAGTGACAGCCCCAAAACATTACTGCT
>JAUYWG010000047.1:22659092-22671640 GCA_034779775.1 Enteromius afrohamiltoni
ATGTACTGATAAACATTAGACTTTCATATATTTTAGATTCATTACACACAACTGAAGTAGTTTCAAGCCTTTTATTCATCTGAATCAACTAATTAACTCTAAACACCTGCAAAAGATTCCTGAGGCTTTTAAAAACTCCCAGACTGGTTCATTACTCAAAACTGCAATCTTGGGTAAGACAGCCGACCTGACTGCTGTCCAGAAGGCCATCATTGACACCCGCAAGCAAGAGGGTAAGACACATAAAGAAATTTCTGAATTAATAGGCTGTTCCCAGATTGCTGTATCAAGGCACCTCAGTGGGAAGTCTGTGGGAAGGGAAAAGTGTGGCAGAAAATGTTGCGCAATGAGAACCGGACCCTAAGGAAGATTGTGGAGAAGGACTGATTCCAGACCATGGGGGACCTGCGGAAGCAGTGGAGTGAAATCCAACAGAAATCCAAAAAAAATTAAAAAGCACATAAAATTAAAGTTAAAATTAAATAATACAAGACCTGTACTATGTAACATATTAATAAGTTGAATAGAAATATTAACAACTAATGACAAATGCATGACAAAATTATGCAAAATTACACAAAAAAGTAATAAAAATTAAATATTAACTAAAATCTGATAATATATAATAGTACATAATCAAACTAAATTAGTATAAATCTGTCTAAATACATATAAATTTATTGGATATACATATTTTGAGTTTGTTTATAAATATTGGCCAATGTTTCAGTTTTCAGGTGAACAATTAAGCTACTTTAAATATACAGTGTATTCTTCGAGAACCCAGGATCAAGCAGACATTCTCTGCAGAAACACTACTGAACAGTCACTGATCCATGCTCAATGTCTGCTCAAAGTATGCAGTCTGTTGAGCAGGAGACGATGACCAATACAACCAAGTCCAGGCCAATGATTACAAACCAGCAGGACACAACGTTAATCTTATGTTCTGTTTTAAGTAGTGGAGAGTCAATAGGATTTGATTGTGGGAACAACATGCATCTCTTGTGTTCAATTACTCTGATCCTTGAAGGAACAAATGCTCCTTTACTGTCCTCTTATCTCAGTGAGGTTCAGAGCAAAGCAATCAGAGAAGAAGCCTTACATGCCTAAGACCCCGCACCCCCTTGCTCAATTCAGATTAATGCAAAACAATTGCAATTCATTTGTGCGACTTGTACGACCTTGTTGAGAGTCAAGAGGCCATTGGAAACCCTTAGTATGACCAGCATCTCTCTCTCTCTCACACACACACACACCAACTTATAGCTAGCGCTAGTATTTATCTGGTGGGAAGTCCCAGGCCATCTGAATGACTGTCCACGAACAGTTATTTCAGGCACTGTCAGGGTCCGATCTCGGCTTACCCGTCTGTAGCTCAGCAGATTACTGACCATCTGATGCTCCAGAAAAACACAGGAAGTCGACACAATGGAGAGCGGAGAAGGGATGACCTTTGACTGCAGCCCAGCGGCGGCCTCTTAGAACCAGATTACAAACAAAGAAATCCAGGACACAATAAACAAAACGGACTCTGTTCACTTTCATCTCTTACTGTGAGCGATTGACCAGCAAATGTTAATCCAACATAACTTTTTTTGTCTCATTTAAAATCTAAAATGGGTTGACTTGAAACTTTCCAGGGCGATCCATTTTTAAATGCATTTCCATTAAAATGCAAATGTGGTGGTTTTGGGACTGTGTTTATTCTTTGGTGCATGGATGCTTGTTTACTTGTGTATTTGTGTCTCCCTGAAGAGGATTGCGGTTTAAAGGAGTTGTCTGCATCCTTCAAGCATTAAATGACTCTGTCTATCAGATGTTTGTGACTCTGAGGACGAGCTAAAAGAGTTCAGAAAAATCTGTTGGATAAACAAACACACAGTTCAGCAGCACATAAAACAGCATACACAAAGACTTTCTGGCTTAAAGTGAGACTTCATCTCTTGCTAAATTATTTAGCCGCTGTCGCAGTGTACGGGTCCGTGTCATGTCCTTATTTTAGGTCATAATGAATCTCTTCCAGAGTCTTTGACAGCCTCTCAGCATGGGTTCTTACACAGTGATGTCAATTGCAGAAAAAAAAACCTGTCATATGCAGTCATGTATTTAAATAAACCAGAATTGATTTTGCAATGCATTTTTCCTCATGAAGTGACTGAAATAACTGCTTGATTTCAGAATTATTATTGAACAATTAAAATTGCTAGAAGGAACAAACTGAAACCAGAAGATGTGGTGTTGCTTACATCTTTACATCTAGCTTGCATAAAAGAGAATGCTAAATAAACAAACAAACAAAAAATTGGTTGAGCAGTCCTGAACAATAAAATAAAACAAAATAAATGTTTTTTGGTTTTAAATTGTCGGAGTCAAACCAAACTAAAAATAATAAATTACAAGAAGAAACATTCCCTCCAGGCAAAGAAAAAAACTAGCTGGCTTAAAAAAGCCAAATAAACAGACAATTCAAACAAAGAAAATGCATTGACTAAGTTAACCTAAATGATAAATTACTAAAAATTGCAATGGTAATCCCCGGTTACAATTCTGAGCGTTTCTACCTGTGTTATTTCTTCCCCGTTTATCTTGGACTGTTTCTCTGTTTATTGACTGTTTCCTGCCTGCCCCGATCTCTGCCTGATCTTGTTTACGATTCTGTTTTGTTTGTTGTATACCGACCTTGCCTAACAACTCCGATTACAATCTTTTGCAAATGGATCCGAACGTCTCTGCCTCTGCCTCAAAAAGACTTCGCCCTCTTAGGATCCAGCAGCAGGTTTTGACTCAAGCCTCTATTTTGGCTGCTCATCCACAACAGCTCCAGAAACTGACATTACTCACCAAGGAGCTTGTGAAATCCATGCAGTTGCTCACACCGCCAGCTGCCACCAGTACGCTGCTCTCTCCCATTTCCTCCTCTGCCGACAAAGGCATCAACATTTTGATTAACTTAGAACTACAGTTAGTTCTAAGATAGAACTACAAGCCAGTCTCATGCATATTGAAAGAATTTGTCTATTAACTTCCATGACCAAGAGGACCACCACCCATCTCCAGTGGTCTCATGATGGCTTTCGAGCCTTTCACATACTGAAGGACAAATTCAAGTTAGCCCCTATCTTACATCACTCAGATCCCAACAGAGTTCATTGTTGAAGTGGATGCATCCGAGGTAGGGCCAGTCCTATCCCAACGTGCTGGATGTGATTTTACCCATTCTCACTAGCTGTTGTCTGTCTGTCAGAAAGCTGATGATCCACTGACAGACAAAGCTAGGGACAGAGAACTGGGTTAATTTGGGCTGGGGGAGTGATGGTGTTAAAGGCAGAGCTGAAGTCCACAAACAGGATCCTTACATAAGTCTCTGGTCTGTCCAGATGTTGCAGGATGTAGTGCAGTCCCATATTGACTGCTTCTTCCACAGACCTATTTGCTCTATAATCAAACTGCAGGGGATCCAGTAAGGGACCAGTGAAGTCCTTCCGATAATCATGCTCAGAATTCACTCTGCATACCTTCTACTGGTATTACCCCTTTTCAATGCATCCTAGGTTTCATCCTTTGTTCCCCTGGAGAGCCGTACGATCTTCCCACCATCAACAATTGGCTGCAAAAGAGTGAGGAGACATGGAATATGTCCACATGCACCTCCAATGTGCTGTAAGGAAGTTAACGGTACAGGCCGATCGTGATCGCCACCAGGTACCCGTGTACACTCCTGGGCAGTGGGTTTGACTCTCAACTAGAGATCTACATCTACAATTTCCCAGCAAAAAGCTCAGTCCTAGGTACGTGGGTCCCTTCAAAATAATCAGACAAATAGCTCATTTATTAATTGCCTTCAGCTCGCAAGTAACTATCATATTTCTCCCACATTTCATGTATCCCTTCTGAAACCCGCCTTTGCATTTAAAGTGCATTTAAAAATAGTATTATGATAAAGATAAAACAGAAGATGCATAAACCATAATAACTGTGATTAGAAAGTAGACTGTTGGGATGCAAGAAATCTCTGCAACACTTGATTGCCCTGGAGATCCAGGAGTGTCTTCACTGAACTGTCATCCACACAAACCCAATCACCCTTAGAGCAGCTCAGCTCTGCTCACCCCATCGGCCACACAAATGCTTAGTTCGGATGAATCATCTATCAGTAATGAATTTGACAGATTTATCGCAAAATTCATTCATTCTTCTTCTACACCTTTCTTACAATTCCAACTGATTAAACCGCGACACACAAGAGAATAAAGGTCTCTGAGCAACCAGCGTGTTACAAACAATACAATTAGGTTGCTAAAACACAGCAAGCTTGTCTGACACAGCCTGGTTGCTAAACACAGTGAAGTGGAGCTCTGTGCTATTTCTGGTAGGCAACACCTCTGTTTCAAAGCAACATGGCATTTGTTGTTTCCTTTGAAGCTGCTGTCAGCAATCAATCACATCGCACAGACCCAGAGAGCACTGCTGGGATCAAGAGGAGTCGAGATGCTTGCTGTAAGGCCAGGAATACACTTATGCAAGAATGCAACAACACAATTTTGAATGCAATATCATCACGCTTAACTTAACTTAACTCAGTGCCTTCAGGAACCATGTTACCATGTTACACCTCCATGATCTTCTCCTGACAAACTGCAGCCCACATGCAGGGCCCCCGACCAGACCCGCACCAGTATTCTGAAACAGCTATTTGTGTCCTTCTGGAGGTGATTGTGGTGCTCACGCTGTATTTCAATCCTAAAATCAACAAAAAAATAATATACAACTAGTTTCACATGAGGTCATCAGTGGAGGGCATTATTTTGATTGTCAAAAGTGTCTCTATATTAAAAAAATCAGAACTGGCGACATCAGAAGAAGGGAAATTCATTTCAGAGGTCGAGCTAGTTTTTACTGGAGTTTTCATACATTGTTGTGACAAATCTAGAAAAAAAAGGAAATATCAGGTTGAGTGCTGTGCTAGTTAAATTGAGAATGCCTTTGAAATTCCAATTTTTAAATTTTAAATAGATGTAGCAAACAGGATGTAGAATTGCAATTTGAATTGAATGTAAGGAAGTGGAATTAAATGTTTTTTAATCTTATTTGAAAGTCTTGAGAAAGTTGAATGTGTGAATGGATGGATGGATGGTTGGATGAATGGGTGGTAGATAGGTGGACAGATGAATGGGTGGAGGATGGAATAATGAGTGATGGATGGGTGGATGAATGTGTTGGTGGATGGATGAATGGGTGGTGAATAGGTGGATGAATGGAAGGATGAATGGGTGGACAGATGGATGGATGCATGCGTGGGTGGTGGATAAGGGGATAGATGGAAGAATGAACAGGTGGTGGGTGGATGGATGGGTGGGTTGGTGGATGAATAGGCAGATGGAAGGGTGGATGGCAGCAGTTTTATGATCTGCCTTGGAGTGGTTGGTGTCTGATCTTTTTAGTGGCTCTGGCTCTCGCTGCTGATGACTGATGTTCTGTTGTTTGCTGTTAATTGACACTTGTGTTCTGAGTTTGTGGAGCGAAGGCACATGATACAGCCACATTCATTATTACTCTTATTACATAATGATCATAAACGGCTGCAGCAGCAAGCAGAGCGAGAGAACATCAATTCAGCCTTCAAATGCTCTCTGAAAAAATATCAAACTATTGAAGGTTGGTCATTTTCCACCAAAAAGGGCAGGATGGTCAAGCTTGTGTTGACATCAGCATGACAGCCTTCAGAACAACAGTGCTCTGTCCCACCCAGAACAAAGAGATTTGATTGTTTTTGTGTATGTGTTTATCCTATTGTCATTCGAAACAGCACTGTTTCAGAGTAAACAACCCGTCTCTGTTTAGTTTGCTACAACTGAAAGAAACATTTGAGTCACATGGCCAAGCCAAAACCTAATTGCATAACATGCATAAAATAACAAAAGGACAGTTGCACTACCTTCCCTACACCCACCTTTCATTCCGTCTGACTGATTGCATTTGCATTTATTTAATGTCAGGCTCTTCAGAGCTTTGGGTGTTACTAAATCAATGCCAGCTCTGAACTTGCTGGTTTCAGTAATATGAACACCCCTGAAGAATGATATGACAACAAGGCTGAACATGTCATCTCTAACGAGCTTTCCCAGGCTTCAGGGCTGATTACTTGTAATTGAGAATATTAAAGAACAAAACATTGTTACTCAGACCATGAATAACAAAGCTCAGGAAAATCATTATTGGTGCAACTCATGTTAATTTTGATGAATTATTTAACATCCCTCCCTGCTCTCATAAGAATGCGGGTGAGATCCTTTCTCAGATGACAAAGTAATGGATGATGACGCTAAGAAATAAGACAACAGATTACGCAGCCAGGAAACAGACAATTGCATGAGAGTTAATAGATTTCAGTATTATTCAGCCTGGATGTGTGTCTTTCAGAATTGAATTGAAAACGCATTTTAAATTCCAATTTAATTCCTGAATTTAAAATGAAGTAATAAATGAATGCAAATGTAATGGCAAAAAAATAAAGTTAAAATTAACTGAAATTCAAAGAAATTGGATATTAGAACAGTTTTTAAAGACACTAATGTTCATCCCTCCAGATATATATATTTTTTTCTCAAGAAATATATTTATTTATGTATACATTTACCTGTTCAATTTGTTCATTAAATTCCATTTTCTGTTATTCTGATTCAATTCTGAATTTTGCACAACCGTTCTACTTAACACTGTCATATTTTCCAGCACTGGCAATCACTAATATTCACTTCGAGTACAGACATTTCACTAAAGCCAAATAATTTTTTGGGTGTCAAGAATATTTATTGGCAACCGTGACACAACACTGATCTCTTTTTCATGCCATGGTTTCAGTTTCCAGCACGCCTATCCATCTCACTGCCTGACATGGAAAGTATTCCCACCTCTTTGAGAATGCCAAACGGAATGTGTTACAGACACACACAGATCTGGTAATCCTGAAGTTAAGACCATTTCAGGGCCAGTATTCTACCCCACCTTGTTCACCATTCTCTTCCTGAGGCCTTAAATATCAGGCCGCATCAGCAGTTTTATCTGCGTCCCTTGGCAAGTTTAGACATTGCAGCAGCTGTTGCTCCACTCACAGCCTGGAAAATACCATAGTTACTGCTGTAGATAAACTGGCATGAGCTGACTTCTAGAATTTCTCCCTCAGATGAACCTGGATGTGACCTCATGTACTTTAAAGGAAGAGTTTGCCCAAAATTTTAAGGAATTGTAGAATTGTATTGTCTTTAAGACAATAACAGTAAAAAAAAAAAGACTAATTTTAGAGGGGTAAAAAATTGTAAAAATGCTTTGGTAAAAACTTGTTAAATGGTTAATGATAAATTCAACACCGTAAACAGACATTCCCAAAATTCCCTGCATTGCATTTTAAATTTTGTTTGAATTTAATATATATATATTTTTTTTATATCAGTTATGTTTATTAGGGTCGTATGTTACATGTAATGTTGCTAAATTATTTTAATGCACATTCCAGATTAATAATTCGCACCATGGATGGTGTTTAGTGTTTGTGTGAATGACACTGAGCACTTTTTATATACTGTATGTTACTATTTAAAAGCTACTTTTTGTACTTGGTTCATCATGTGACATTATCATCAATACCTGCATTTGGTATTTATCAGTGTATTTCAAAGGTACAAAATAGAATTAAATATTTTAACAGGTTGGTATATTAATATTATATCAGTTTTTAACAAAAGAAATTATGGTATTTACCTGTAAATTCAACATAAAACTGTAAAACAATCAATCAACCACTTTTATTTATATAGCGCTTTTAACAATACAGAATATAGCAAAGCACTGAACATTATCTAATACAGAGAGATGATAATGTATAATGTCAAATGCCGAGACGGTCTCTGTAGTCAAGACGACAATAATCACTAGAAATCAGGTGTCCCCAACTAAGCAATTATGACAATAATTAAATAAAAAAAAATATTGTTACCGTATTTTTCACAGTTTTATTCTGGCAGCCACAGCTGCCATTTTTTTTATTTAAATTTTACAGATTTTTTTTATATAGTGTGGAGTGGTGTTTTATGATGTTTTTTATCAGCTGTTCGGAGTCTTATTTTAAAGACACACATTCACTGCAGAGCATCCATTGCTGAGACACTGATGCAATGACACAATTACTCAATAAACAAATAGTGTTATACAATAAGAGCTATTTAGTTACCTTTAGAATTTACAGTTCTATACTAAATTATATAAAAACTGGTAGAAAATGGCCTCTGCGCTCTCAAAGAGACATAAGAATATTACTACAAAATAAGAATATAAAATATTATTTTCAAAACAGATATATGTACTGGTTTGTGAAAGGGTATTAATAGACTGATAAATTGTCCATGTTGCATGTCTATAAATAAAACTGCTGTAAACATAAGCACAGAACCACATGAGGATCCCCAAACATCTGACTTGAATAACAGCACAGGGGAGACATTGATCGCTTAAATATGGCTCAGAGTATTTTTACAAATCCAATAAAAGCAAAAGAGTAATGCATGCAGCGTGCCAAATGCCTGTGCTGCTCACTAGGGTCTGGACGTGTCAGGTGTCAGAAAAGAGCAGCATATCTATGAATAACCGCAGCTGAATGTCAGTCTGTGCAGGACACATCAGGACTTCATTGACTTCACTGAGTCTTATTAAACTGGGATGTGAGGACTGGTGTGAAGCTGAGTGAACCTCGAGAAATCTGTTGAGAACATGGCAGGGTTATATTTCAGCCAAAAATCTAAATAAATATGAAAATATTTCTATATTTATTTTGCTTGAAATGTACTCGTTTTCTTAAAAATGTTGTGATATTTAAATGTTTTAATATATAAATAAATATACAGTTATACAGTAAAATAGAGAATTACCAAAAAAATGTTAAAGCTCATGTGAGTTGGCATTGAGCAGAATTAAAAAATACAAAAGCAAATAAATAAATAATAAACTGCAGACTATTTTTCTAAATGATAATAATATAAGTAAAATAATATGCTGAAAAAGATTTTTTTAATATTTTGTAAAAGAGAAAACTGTAAATATGTATATTTATATACATACACACACACACACACACACACACTTTAGTCTTTAATTTAGTCATTTAGATATATATACACAGTATATATATCAAGTATTATATATATTTTAAAAAACACCTTGATTTGGGGTGATATTTGACCTGGACATTAGATGCATGTTCTGCGCCCATCATTTCCCAGCATGCCTTGCAGCAATGTCTCTGTCTGATGGTGGTGTCAGTGGAGAAACCGGATCGGGTAAGGACAGGCAGCTCTGTCACTCTTGTGATGCACGTCATGCATACTGGGGCAGGGAGCAGAATTTTCCAGAAGCAGCTGCAGACTTTGTGCCAGCCCCCAGGGATTCTCTCGCTCTCCTTCTCCTCTTCCACTGCATCGTTGGCAGCATGCCGAGGCTTACTAGAGCAAAACTCATCCCGACCCAGTGACACCACCCATCTCTCAGCACACACCCTCATCTGACTCTTGTGAGAAGAACCGGGAACCACTAAACCACTCCGAGCTCTCGGCCTAGTTTGTGTTCCTCACTTCAAAAAGATGATTAGAGTAGTTTACTCACAAAAATACAACTACTCAAACTTAAAATTCAAGCTGAAAGTAAAACTAGAATTTAGATTTGAATTTAGAATGAAATTAAATGCCTTTATTGCCATTGTAAATAAAAAAAACTTAATTTATTAACAGCAAACAGGTTCAGAATGACACACTCAAATTAAAAATTTTAATTTAATCTAATTAAAAACACTGCACATGTTTGAAATAATTGGAAATATTATTAATAGAATCCTTCTTTTTGTGTTTAAGTTAGGTTAGTCTCTGTGACAGTCTCCACATTGTTCTAGGTTTGATCACTTTAAGTTATGCAACTCTGCAAAAGTGACTCAAGCAGTGGTGTACTTCAGTTCCAGTGAAAGCACAGAGTAGCTGGGATTTCAGCACAAGCTCTCTGAACTCATACACCTGTGAACAGCTCCAGAGGCTCCGCCCACATACTGCTATTTTGGGTTCTCTCCATGCCTTGTGATTGTGTAATGCTCTTGAGGCTTCTCGAGCTTCTTTTGAGAGCACACCTGTTAGTGGCATGCGATGACAGAGCTCTGAAAGCCATGCTGCAGAGCCCCGCTGACCCTGAAGGGAGGAACAGCAGATGCACTGTCTTTGATATCTTGGGTGTTGCTGCTGCTCGCTTTATCCCAGCTGCTTATGTAACACAATGCTGGCGAGTGCCTTTCTTTGTTCTACATTTCAGTCTTCTATGACTTTTGATACTTTTTAAAGCATAATGCATAATAATAATAATAATAAATGGGGGGGGGATGGGGGGTCATGTGACTGGAGTAAAGATACTAAATACTAAAAATGTTGGTTTGTTTACAGGAATAAATTACATTTTAAAATATAGTCAAATATAAAATATTTTATTTTAAATAGTACAAATATTTTAACTTATATTAAATAAATGCAGGCTTCATAAACAGTACAGACAAAAACAACAAAACATTGAAAATCTTATTGTTCAAAAACATTTTTGTTGTTGTTTTTGTGTTGTATACTGACAATAAACTAAACCAAACCAAAACAATAAAAAAAACACTGCACAGCCAAACAGAACCCACATTTTTTTCCGAATATTTCTTCAGTGAAAATCGGAACCTTGTTTCCAGTTATAACACAGTCTCCTTGCATTGTTCACTTTTGAACAGAAAGGATTTTGCGGTCTGAATGAAGCACTTGTCCAGAGGCTAACTGTACACCTGATAGAAGAGGACAAGCAATCTCCTGTATATTATTACCTTCTCTTTGGTCCCAGCATGGCCTGAAGCTGACGGACAGAAATAGCTCATCTCAAATCCCAGTTATCTGACATCAACAACCCCTCAACAGCAAATGTCCCGCAGCTATTTCAAGCCACATTCTAAGTGTTATCTTGTCAAATCAGCCCTAAATGGAGCAGACAAAATTAGTGACATCAATCTTCTGGCATCAGTTCTGTAGCTTTGCTTAGATAAAGTGTGTGCCCAAAACCGTCACAGCCATTAAGCATTACAGATTGGATCAGAAACAGTACATATTCATATCAACACATAGACACATTTCAATGACCACAAAATATTATTAAATTATCCCACTGTCAAAAATATTTGTTATAAAAAAAAGCATATATCTTTTCAATATATCAAAATATAGTAAATATGTATACAATGCAAACAAACTCCACACATCCAATTTTATATATAATTAAACATTATATATAAACACACATCCAAAAGTTTTTTTTTACATCATATTTGTGTGTACTGTGCACATTTATTATGTATATATAAATACACACGTGTTTTTGTGTCTGTGTCTTTTTTTTTGTTTTGTTTGTTTTTTAAAGAAAAATAGATTGTTTATATATTAAATATGTTAATTATATATTATACAAATTATTTTATCACAAATATATACATGTAAATATTTTCCAGATATAGTCTGTGTGTGTGTGTGTGTACAATAATACACAATACACACATGATGTAAACAAAAACTTCTATTTTAATTACTTGACAGCAAGTATATATATATATATATATATATACAGTAAGGTCAATAAGTATTTATTTGATCACTCTGTGATTTTGCAAGTTCTCTTACTTAGAAATCATGGAGGGGTCTACAATTATCACAGTACTCAGTAATTCCCAAAGAAATTGTTTCAAAATCATACAATGTGATTTCCAGATTTTTCTTTTTAGATTCTGTCTCTCACAGTGGAAATATACCTATGCTGAAAATTGTAGACACCTCCATGATTTCTGAGTACGAAAACTTGCAAAATCACAGGGTAATCAAATACTTATTGATCTCACTGTATATAAACAGTATTTTTAAGTGAATATTTTAAGTGAATCAAAAACATTTTTTGAAGTTTTCATAAAACATAAAACCAAAAAGGGCAACTAAAAAAACCAAAATTTGATCCACTCCAAATGTTGGCTACTAATATGTTCAGGTCCTGGAGGCCCAGGATGCTTCGATAGCAGCCTAAAGTTCATCCAGAGTGTTGGGTCTTGTGCCTCTCAACTTTCTCTTCGCAATATCCCACAGAGTCTCTATGGGGTTCAGGTCAGGAGAGTTGGCAGGCCAATTGAGCACAGTAATACCATGGTCAGGAAACCATTTACCAGTGGTTTTGGCACTGTGAGCAGGTGCCAGGTCATGCTAAAAAATGAAATCTTCATCTCCATAAAGCGTTTTTTAGCAGATGGAAGCATGAAGTGCTCCAAAATCTCCTGATAGCTAGCTGCATTGACCCTGTCCTTGATAAAACACAGTTGACCAACACCAGCAGCTGACATGGCACCCCAGACCATCACTAACTGTGGGTACTTGGCACTGGACTTCAGGCATTTTGGCATTTCCCTCTCCCCAGTCTTCCTCCAGACTCTGGCACCTTAATTTCCGAATGAC
>JAUYWG010000047.1:22671740-22687124 GCA_034779775.1 Enteromius afrohamiltoni
GTGTAATGAATCAAAAATATATGAAAGTCTAATGTTTATCAGTACATTACAGAAAATAATGAACTTTATCACAATATACTAATTTTTTTAAAAGGACCTGTATATATGTACACACACACACACACACACACACACATACGTATAGACATACACATGTACATATGTATTTATATTCTTGACAATTGGTAATTGCTAAAAGAAGTTACGATAAGTTAATTGTGGACCTTGTTGACATGTAATATTTCTTTGGCAGCAGACATCAAGGGAAGACGTTTCATGGCTCCACTGCCTCCTTGTCTTTTTTCGGTCTACATCAATTTTATTCTTTCATCCAAACTCTGTGAGTTCTCAGCTCAAGTCGATCATTCATGTTAATAACAGCTGTTCTGTACGGGACTGTTTTGAAACTGTTTATTCAGTGCTCCAGTTTTTGGATTTGGCAGCAGCTCGAAATTGAAAATGGAAACACTGGAAGCACGCAGGCACTTTTGATGTCTACAAAAAGAAGCGTGGCATGTGTAGATGGACTGGAAGACTGAGCTCTAATTTCTATTTTTAAAGGCCTGATTTTCTAATGTGGTTATAGATGGACTGACACAGAGCATTAGAGGTCAATCCTTATTATAGAAACAGAAAATACACAGTACACGAGGCTCGTAACAGTTCTGCATTTATCACAAAAAATGATTGAAAAACTGTGATTTTTCATAGTTGTAAATAAAACAGATTATTGGAGTATGTTTTATTATTTCAGAATAGTAGTGGTAACTTCTGAGTTAACAGTTTCAAATTAAAATAATTTCAAAGGGTTTCAAATGTAATAAATAAATTTACATAAGTTTTATTTTATTTATGTGCAGTTTAATTTATTTATTCATTTTTATTCATTCTTTTAATTATGTTTTTTTATTTTTATTTTTTGCCATATAGTTTTAAACTTAATTTAGTGGAAAATGTATAAATAAAGAGATTAATAGATGAGTGTAGGATTTAATTTGAATTTCAGTAAAACTCACTCTAGTAATTTTATTTACAACTTCCATGAATCATTTTTGCGCTGTATGTAGGCAGCTCACTAGGTTTTGGAAGAGAGCTAACCCCGGTCGCTTTCATGTGCTTTCTTCTTTAATGTTTTGCAAAATTACTGATTTGGGGCTTTAACTCTCTTGCCTCATGTGGAAGAGCGGCTAAATACCCTGGAAGAACCCAACCCAGCTCAATATCCTCATCCAACCCTGCAATCAGAGGGGAATTTCTTACATATGCCCCGGATCTGAGCCCACACAACCTAATTGCCAGTTAAAGCTCCAGCCGTTGAGCACCGGGAGGAAAAGACTTCGTTAGAGCCAGAAGTGGGGCCGAACTCTTAAGGGACACAATGATTGATGAAAAGAGACGGATTCCAAGGTGTCCTCGATTCGAAAATTTGCGGGCGACCTTGTTTTTTCCCTGGTAGGTCTAAATTAACCGGTGCATCATCTATACTGGGATTTGGTGAATGTGGACCAGTTTCCATTTTTGGTGCAATCCTTCCTCTAGCTCTGTCAATGGATGCGAGCTACACATGCTGTGCGCTGGATTTATCACATACTATCCGGCACCAATGATGGACTAGCACTCGACATGTGAAACGTGCAATAGTCGCACTCTTTTTTATATAAAAAGAACTATATAATGGCCTAGATCAGATAGAATAGGTGGCCTAGAATTAGTAAATTCTGGATGGCAACAGCAGTCTCCATGAAAGAGGGTGCTTTAGTGCAGACAGAAAGACGTAAATACATGCTTATTTAATGCATTGATTTTGAGGGTTATTGTACAATGCAATCCTAAACATTTTGAAAGTATGTGTTGAATTTTCAGTAACTCACCAGGGCAGAAAGTTCTGCTACTTAAAAAAAAGCAAACAAATATATGAACATACATGGAGGAATAAATATACTTTCTGGTCTGCTACCAAAATGTTAAATAAAAAAAACTTATCTAATATTTATTTGTTTGTTTATAAATAATAGTACTGAAAAACGATTAATCACATCCAAAATAAAAGTTTTTGTGTACATAATATAAGTATGCGTACTGTGTTTATTCATTATTGTAACGCCAGAGGCGTTGTGTTCATGCTTTTTTCATGTTTTCTTCGTGTTGCCTTCATCAGCATGTCATGTATGTTGCATCTTTGTTTAATTAAATGTGTTCATTTGGAAACCCTCTGTCTCTGAGCGTCTCTGCCCCCCGCTGAGAAGCACGGCCGCGACAGCACCGGCAAGTAAGTGTGACAGAACAACTGACCCAACTAAGATGGGATTCATCACGGGACTCAGCATGCTCGTCCTTCGAAACCTGGCGTTCAAAGACTTGTAGTTGAGTATTACCAGCTAGCCGAACGATTGGGCCTCGGAAATTCTGTCATGAAAAGGAGGCGTGCAAATTCAGATGCTACATGCTGTATTGGATGGTCGATGAATAAAAATTTAGCGTCACAGTACCGGCAAACTGGAGCAGCATAGACAAAGGCAATCGGATGGTCAGGAATGCGGAGGTTGGCAACAGGTAGCCTAAGAACAGAGAAATCATGCTGCATCCAGGAATCAAACAATCAACAACATCCGGGGCATTATAAACACATAGAACATGTAAACATTTTCTAAATATACGTTATATGTGTGTGTCTTTATACACAAAAACTTATATACATTTATGTACACAAAAACATTCTAATATATAGTATATTATAATATTATATTTAAATATAATATATACACACAAATATATTTAAATTATATATATTTATTTATATTTAACATTTATATATGGATATGAAGGCAAATGGAAATATTTTAATGCAATTTAAAGCATCCTAGGTGTATGTGAATTTCTTCTTTTAGACGAATCCAACTGCAGTTATAAAAAATAATTATCCACCCACCTCCTAACCACTGAATATGTTTGAATGGGTAATACATGTTACACTTCAGAAGACGTCAAATAACATGTGCGTATCCGTAATAGAAACATCCCTCACACGGCTACGGGGGGTGATTAAAGTTCTCCTATAGCAAATACATGCCTTTTTTGTATGAAAAATATCCCAACTTAATTTTTCTCACATCTGCTGACTGTGGAAACCGGAAGCAGTCCCGGCGGATGATGTAAGGTAAAAGAAAAGTGCTCATTAAGTTTAAATATGGATAATTAGCGTACAAAAACGTCTAGGTTACAAACATAACCCACGTTCCCTGAAGGATAAAATAAAAGGCTTAAAATAAAAGGCTAATGAATATTGGCATGCACTGATTGCATTCAGGTGCACCTCATCACTATGTGAGTATAAGAGGGCATGAATGCCGTGCCATTGGCCGTTGCAGATGTTTAAGATTAAACCAATCGGCTTTATGCCATCTGCAGCTGGCCAGTGGCCACGGCTCCCACCACAGATCACCTGAGGGGGCGTGGGCGTACTGTATAAAGGTGGTCAGTGCTCAGCCGAATTTAGATTTCTTCTCCTTCAGCAACAAAGCCTTTGCAGGTCCTGACTAGAAGCTTGACTTTCTATTTGTCTGAGACTGCCTGCAGCTGGAAAACTTCCACCGTCTGGCTTGGTATATCAGAGATCCTAAAAGAGCAAATTGCTAAAAGAGCAAATTTTCTAAGCATCATGCCTGATCGCCACTGCTCTGCCTGCACGTCTCCTCCCCGCGGACAGACACCGGGAGTGCGTCACCTGCCTGGTACTTCCTCACGCAGAAGCCGCCCTCAATGGATCCGACTGCGCATACTGTGAACTGCTCAGTATAGCAACTCTCCGCGCTAGAAGCACGTCCTTTTCAGGATGGGACTCTAGCCCTCGTGCTCTCCCGTCTCAATAAGATAGCGGATCAGAGGGCAGCGCTCTGAGATGGGTGATGTCACGCCGGCTCAGCCCCTGCATGCTTCGCTGCCTCGTGAGAGAGAGCCATCTCCCGTCCTCTTCGCCAGCGAAGACCTCTGTCCCTCAGCATCTGCGAGTGACCTCATCCCATTTGGCCACAACAAGGATGAGATGCAAGAGGACAGCATGTCTCTTGCAGCTTCGGAAGCGGATGAGCTGTCGGGCTCCCTGGCGACCCTGTCCCCTCCGCTCCTTCTGAATTCAGCTGGGACGAACGCCGAACTCTTCCGCAAGTCCACGAGGAGCTCACGTAGTCCTGGAAGGCTCCATACTTAGAACGACTTCGCTTTTCTCGATGGCGCTGGAGAAAAGCGTTCTCGCCACTTGACAAGACAGTCGCCGCTCATCTCTGCTCGCCAAGTTCCATTGGTTGGAAGAACAGACCAACGCAGGTCTGCAACGCAGGAGGGCCAGTATGGTGCTACCAGCAGAACCTGCTCCTCGTCCTCCCTAATCTTGCACAGGGTCTGTGCAAGGAGGTTCACTGGGGGAAAGGTGTACTTGAGCCAAGGAGGCCAGCTGTGTGCCAGGGCATCCCTGTTGAGTGGCGACTCATCAAGGGAGTAATACAGTCAGCAATGAGCAGACTCAGGAAAGGCAAAGAGGGGTATCTTGGCCTCACTGAAGTGGCTCCAGATCATTTGGACTACCTGGGGGTGGAGCCGCTATTCTCAGGGTGGGTGAGAGCTGGTCGGCTGAACGGTTCAGTGTCCCTGGAATTTGAACAGCGCGCAGCGATTTGAGAGGCGGGTCCTCAATGTAGCCATAAACAATCACTCGCAATGAGCACATGATCCATCCACGAAAGCCACCTCAGCGTGTTCTCGGCCCATACACGTGAGGCAGCGATCGTGTCCGTCCGACGAGGTGAGGAAACTCCCGCCCCAAGAAATGCACGGTTTTTGGATTGCAGAGGAAAGACCTTTTGTGGCAATTCCGTGCAATCAGAGGTCTATGCTAACTGGAATGCAAAAAGCTGGCACAGCCAGCCTTGAAAAATCCATCCCACAGGATCCGCTGACAGCTGCCCAGTGAACGCTGCCAGACGATGATTGCAGGAACTCTTTTTTGATGAAGCTCCACTCCAGCTTCAAATCGAAAGCCGAGGGGGTCTCCAGCTCAGGAATGGCGAAGGCTCCAAAGCAAAAAGCTGCAGGTGCACTGCATTCATGCCCTCATGCCTATACTCACGTAGTGGGATTGGCCTTTTATTTGAAGTTCAAAGGCAATTGGTCTCTCTGGCGAGTTCCCATATGTAACGTTGAAGTGATTCGACTGAAAGGGTAACACATGGATTCGCTACAGGAAGACTTAATAAACCCCCCGGAGCCAAGCCGTGTGAGGGACGTTTTATTACGAATACGTGCACGTTATTTCACGTCTTCTGAAGTGTAATGGCTATCACCCATTTAAACGCATTCAAAGGCTTGGAGGGGTCTGGACAATGTTTATTTCTTCGATTGGATTCATCTGAAAGAAGAATGTCAAATAAACCAAGGATGCTTAAAAGGTGAGTAAAAGACAGGATAATTTTCACTTTTGGGGGAACTATCCCTTTAATGCACAAAACTTGTCTTTGTTGTATTTTCAGTGACTCCCCAACAAGGTGCCATTGTAAGTATTTGCATTAATTGTCATTTTCTATGCTTAGTTTTATTTTGTAGAGCATTGCATTGAACAGTTAACAGTTGCAACTTTTTATTTCACCATTCTGACTTATTATTAAACTTGCAATAACCCTTTTTTTTTAAAATAAGTGGCGGAAACTGGCTTCCATAGGAAATGCACACTTGCAGCATTTTGGCTAATAATCCACATCTGCATTTTCACACATTTTTTGTTTGTCTGTGGCCTGACTCGAGTGAGGCAATAATTATTACCTGAGCAGCGCAAACAGGAATGAGACGAGAAGTGTCTGCTCGAGCTCTGTGATGTTCAGTTTCACAGACTTTGTGGGGATTTTCCAGGATCTAAAGTTCAGAGCTTCAGACGCACCGCTGCTTCCGTTTGAAACACATCGCCTCAACAGAGAGATAAATCACAAGCAAACTATACCAATACAAAAAATGGCAATGTTTTTTTTTTTTTATGTTGTAAAAATGTAAGTGTTTATATGGCTTTATTTTTATTTTAAATGCTTGCATTTTAAAATCAACATCTAAATATCTGTTCAGTAGTCCCAATAATATATGTGACCATTATAATCTATTGCAAATGATGTACAAAATAGGCTAAACGTTATTTTGCACCACTAAAACATCCAACATTTTGTTTAAAACATAAAATAAAAACAAATACAAAATGTATAATTAAAAACTAAATCTAATTCAAAATCTACAGAGAAGCTAGTTTCATGTTACATCTGCAGAGTAACTTCAGCCAAAACATAAAGTAAATGCTAATAGCACAACAATGAGGGCAGTAGAAAGCAGTGCTGTGGTGTTAGAGATGCTGCTGCAGCTTTACAGCAGGTGACATGAGCGGTGGAGATCCACTGATACCATGGCTTAAAACAACCTGTCCGTCATTTCTCCAAAACAAACGCATAAAAACCTGCCTGCTGACAAGGCCTTTGCACTGCTGCTTGAGTTAAGGAATATTCATTCCCTTAAGAAATTACACTTTAGCCCACATTTGGGGCCATAAAATGTTTATAGCTGTAACTAAATGTGTGTTATGATGAGGTGATTTGAGAGCATTCATCAGTCATATTACATATGCACATGGCCGTTCTCACTGTCAAAATAAGCGGCACTTTCTTAAGTGCTTCAGCTCTTAGATCTTATTTGGGTGCATTATAATTAAACATTAAATTTAATATAAAAAACTAATTAATTTATTAATGTTGTTTAATTTATATTGAAAGCTGCATTCATTGATCTAAAATACAGTAAAACAATTTAAAACAACTGATATTTTTCCTATACCAATCTGTTAAAATATAATTAAAATATTTTAACAGTCAGTTTACTATTATATATGTATTTTTTTTTTCTCTCTCTCTCTTACTATTACTATTATTATCTATTACTGGAATTTAGTTGTAAATTATACTAGTAAAAGGATGGGGCTGGATTTGCTTAAATAATGTTGCAATTAAATATCAGGCCCTTGATACTTTTGTGGTTGTATTGTATTGTGAATATAGTTGTAATACTGGGTTTGTAGGTACTGTGCTAATTTTGCCTTAAAGAATGATGGCCCTTTGCTTTGACTATATTCACAATAATCATGGCTTTTTTCATTATAAAGCAAAAACCAGATCATATAAAGATCACAATCTCATGATTTTGCTTTCTAAGTCATTTCTGACCCACAAAAAAATGCTTGCTGACATTACTCACTGACCACAGTGCAGACGTTCCTCATGGCTTCAGATGTTCTCCCTGAGAGCTTCAATTAAAAACGTCTCCATTTCATCTCAATGCAAGTGAATTGCCACAACATTCAATGCAGTGAGTCAATGCAGTGATTAATGAAACTAGCCAGCGAAGACTTTTCACAACACAGACGGGCCTGGAGAAAATGCATGCTGGGAGTGTCTTACGGGCAGCGAGCCAAACGGGGCGGCATGGCGTTTCTGTGCTGAGTTGCGAAATGCAAATTGGTTTGTAAAATACTTCTTTCTAGGTGACACAAAAACGGTTACAGGATGTAAATATGCAATACGATTAGCCTGTTTAGTCTATTTTTAAGCTGTTATGATCTCATGCAACAGCTAAAACATCATCTAAATCAGGTTATCAGTTAACAATCAGATAACTGTTAATCTGTCTTGTGTTAGCCGGTTAAACTGTTTTTTTAAAAGGTCATTTATAGTTAACCTTTGAGTTTGTCTGAAATATCAATGTTTTATTGCATCTCAGTGCATTTCTGAGAAGATAACAGCATAGTATCTGGGATCGAAGGCCAAGTTTGGTTTAATAGTAGAGCCGAGTGTGCTTTCCTCATTAAAGCATGCTTTCGGAAAAAGGACACTGATTAACCTATGAACACAGACCCTTATCTGACTGATAAGTGAACATTAGGAAGCTCAAGGCACTGTATATTGCACAAGGAAATCTATGGCGTATGATTTGGCTACTGGCTAAAAATACAGCACAGCACATCCATTTGCAAGGCTTTCTCCATGCTGTCAAGGGGCACTAAAGCTCAGAGGATTGATATTCCCTGATCTTAATAAACCAAGATAGCTTGTGTTTACAACATGACTGCATAACCAGGCAACGGCACAAGCTCCAGGGTTGCATGCAAACACTTTTATAAAGGGCGCTGTAAAAACAACAGACTTTAACAGCAAATATTAATGCAAAACAGTTTTAATAATCTGATTCATTAAAAAAAAAAAAACAGAAATGCAACGTTTTTGAAAGTAATTAATACTGTCACAGTATATGTGTTTGTGCAAAACTATGGCAAAGCCATTTTAATAGTGAGGCTTGTCAGTAACAGCTGACATGGTTTGTTTATTTGTTATTCGCATTTGTAGAAGAATCTACTTTAAGATGCCATGTAATTGGATTAAGAGTTGATTAGATTAGCATGCACTTTTGTTCTGTTTACCTACACAAAAAGAACCAATAATAATGAAGCAACATTACCAAAAAGAAAGCTCGCAGCTCAGTCTAAAGGTACATTTTGGGAGGAAGGAAGCAAAGGTCACTTCAACACTCACGCAAGGCGCTGATCAAAGCCTTAAGCAGCTGTTTATCTTTCAAATTTGCAAGCCATGGAAAATATATCCCACGAGCCAGACCGCACAGAGATATTTTGAGACTTCCCAATGCTCTGCTCTCTCTACTTCGGCATTGTCATGCCTTGACGAGTCAGGGTTGCATGATCTAACCTTCGCCGTTCCAAATACAATATCCATCTGTGGTGGAGACTGTACGGCTTCATCTATGCATTCCTAATAATCCTGCACTAAATAATGAGCGGTTTGCTATTTGACTGCATTTCCAGTAACAACCGAAACCACTAATGCCTTGATGCATCTCTGAATGAACCTTGCTTAAAGTTTCATTTGGGTTGAGAGATGTTACTGTTGAAATGCTGGATGAAAATGCGGTCTATCTAGTAATGCTTGCCATTTTTACCCTTAGCACTATAATCTATTATGCTACATTTTTTGCACAATAATTCAAATGCATGCATGGATTTAAAACTGTAATAAAGACTGAATTAGATAAAATGTTAATTCAGATTAAAAATAAAACAAACATATCATGATAGATTACAAAAGTAAACTTAGCTATTTCAGAGTTGAGCATGTGACCACGTGTTGTTTTACAAGCTACCACATTCATTGTATTTCTTTTGGGGCCCTATGTATATTTGGGGAGAGATTTAGATCTATGTATGTCAAACCACTTCATTGCATTGTTGCATGGCTCCAGTTATGTAAGTGTTTGCATTGATACAGAGCAGCAAAATCTAACACGTGCATGCATTTAAAACTGAAATAAATGCATGAGGGTATGACAAAAAACACCCTTATATGCAAACCTTAAACAGATAAACATTTCGCTTTAGATCACTACAGTCAAGACACAAAACAAATAAATTAAGGACAGTGACTCATGTGAGCATGTGATCATGTTGTGTTTAACAAGTTTCTGCATGCTTTGAATGTCTTTTGCTCTGTGCATGTTTGGGGAGAGATATATAATTATGTAGGTTATGTTGCTCCTGTTATGTAATTTGATACTTGTGCAGCAAAATCTGATACTCTAATGCATCAATACTGCATTAATTCAAACGAAAACAACCTAAACGCAAATTGATAACATGCTGCACTGAATTACTACATTGAATTACTTAGTTTCCCCGTTCGTTTTTTGTACCAAACCAAGGAGAATATCTGGTATGATGATCAAGTGTTTGTTTTTGTTTTTTTTGAGCATGTATGGAGATATATTTTTATAATACTTTATACTTATATTAGTGCAGGCCAAACCACTTCCATTGCATTGTTTCACTTCTTCTGTTAGGTATAACTGTTTGGATTTATATTTTGCAGCAAAATCGAATGCATTTAAAACCGCAATAACGGCATGGCGGATATTTTTCATGCAAAAGCAAATTTGACCAAAAACACCCTATAGGCAAAAAGGAAAACATACATGATGCACTGAATTACTGTAGTTAAGAAAACAAATAAGAATAAACTAGAGACGGTGACTAGTGAATTCCAGAGTTGAGCACGTGACCATGTGTTGTTTTACAAGCTACTACATTCACTGTATTTCTTTTGAGGCCCAGTGCATGTGTGGGGAGGGATTTATATTTGTGTACACCAAACCACTTCATTGCATTGTTGAATTGCTGTTGTTACATAACTGTTCAAATCTGTTTTCATGCATTTAAAACTGCCATAAATTAATGCAATGGCAGACATTTTTAGCATGCTAATTTAAACAAAAACACTATAGGCAAAAACATAAAAACCACATTAAATTCCCATAGTCAAGGTAACAAGAGCACACTAGGGACTGTGGCTTTGGAGCATGTGACCATATGTTTGTGGGGCTTTATTTTAACAAGCTAACACATTTATTGCATTTTTTAAAGCACATTTTGGGAGAGAGTTACATTCATGTTGAACTACTGCATTGTTTTAATACTTGTGTAAAGTAACTTTGCATTGATACTGTGAAGCAAAATGTAATGCATGCATTTAAAACTGCTATAAATAAAAGTGGGTATTTTTAGCATGCAAATTCAAACTAAACACATATATTACAGGTTAAAATAGACTCTTCCTGACCGCCTGATACTAAACAAGGGACAGTGACTTGGGATTTCCAAAGCTGACCACATGACTACGTGTTGTTTTACAAACTACCCTAATCATTACATCTCTCCAGGCCCTGGGCATGTGTGGAAAGATTCATGCTTTCCAAAACACTGCACTGTTATATAACTCCTAGCATTGATGACAAGCAACAAATCAGAAGCATTGATGTTGGGAAATATTTTGCCTGAGCTTTAATATTAAATATACTTCTAAATCAGGTTTAAAAGTTTAAGCCAAAAAGTCTTTGAGTAGCTGAGATGACAAAAGAGATGGTAGGGTTTTTCAGCATTAGTCAACACACGCCCAGCTCCACCCAAGTCTGACGAGGCAATTTCCTGCAGCACACAAAGACCCAAAAACGACCCAGAGAACTGGTTAAGGTAATGATTTACAAGCCAGTGCTCATATTACACATCACTGCTTTGGAACTGCAATAACAAGCTACTCCATATAATAATAATTATATATTAACTAGGCCACCACGTTTGCCAAGCGCGGTCTGTAACACAAACCCTGTAACGTAAAGCATGACTCGGCTGAACTCGATAATTTAAAAACATATCCGAGATGACGTACACTGAACGGCGCCCAGCCAGCGAAAGCTACTGCTCCTGCGCTCAGATCCTCAGAAGAAGCAAGCAGAGACGCTTCGTTAATACAAGATCAGAAAATGTATTTGGCAAATTTTAAACAAGTGCATACAAGTACAGCTAGAAGCGTTTTCCAATGTTTGCCAAGTGCTCGTAGAGTTGCATTAGTCACATTCTACGTTTAACAGGAACTGCCACCATACCTAAAAGTACATCAAGAAATCGTTAAACATCGACAAAGAAAAACGTAGTCCGTTATAATGAGTACATACCTTTTTATCTTCAAAAAATATAGAAACACAATGTATTCAAAAAAATCAAAAAATGTACAGCAATGTTTACCAAGTCTGCATGTCCCTCATGTCCATTATATACAAGTCCGTTAGTTTCTGTCTGGATGGTATGCATGGGATATTCATCATATTTATATATTTATATAGACCAGAATATTTTCAAAAAAAGCACAATCAAGTGTCTCTCTCCTTTTTTACTTTGACGTCTCCTGCCAAGATGGTGGCTATTTCACCTTGCATGAAAGCCCAGGGTACGTTGGAGCCCACCAGGGGGCATTTCTCGCCACTCGGACAGTACACTTCTCCGGTCGCACCCTGCTGTTTGATGCTCTCCCGGGAGCAAGGGAAGCAGAACTTGTGAGATGCCACCGAAGGGCACTGAACAAAGTGTGTGTCCTCCAGCCTCTCGTGGCAAAGCGTGCAGCACAGTGGGATGCTGTTGGGAACCGAGGAGTCCGGGATACTCTGTGGATGCACGCCAGGATCCATGCCAGGAACGTGAGGCGTCACGGTGCCCTGTGCCAGCCGCCGTTGGTTGGGAGAAAGCGGGCTGCTGCTGTTTCTTCGAGTAGTCGAGTGCACCTGGTTAGCATCCTTGGGCGAGCTGTTTCCGCCAGCGTTGTCTGCCGCCAGAATAAGTGCCGCAATGGGCGAGCTTCCGTTCTGGGCGGAGGCCTCCGGCGGGGTGGTGCGAGGGTGAGGGGATATCGTGGAGGGCGGGGAGGTGAAGCTGGGTGGCGGCACCGGGGGCATTTTCAATCCATCTGGCAGGAGCCACTGCTGTCCATCTCCATTAATCTTGGCAGCGGTGCCGCCCTCCCCATCCGGCTCCGGTGAGGCTTTTCTCTTCAGATTCTTGGGATGTTTGCCTCGATCTACAGAAAAAGCACAAGTACACATGAAGTCACCACTATACATATACAATGCAAACTGTGGAAGAGCTGCTTTACAGTATTAAAAAGGGGGAAAATAGTGTGTTGTTCTAACCAGCAGTTAATTCTAATTACAGCGCACAAAGCATCTTTATGCAATGCTGACAATGTGGTAGACGCAGCCATGCAATGTAGTGCCAGACGTAACAATGAGGCTGACTGCAAATGCACCACATGCAAATACACGTTGAGCTTTGATCAGCGGAAATTTTCTTGCAGCTGACTCATGCCATAGTGTTCTCATTCAAAGCAGGCCATTAATGAGACTACAGTAGCATTGTAGTGTACTGCATGCATCTACTGTATATATTTTATGTATATACCAGAAACCCAGACCAAATTATTGATTTTATGCCACAAATCTTTAGGATATTAAGTAAAAATCATGTTCCATGAAAATAGTTTGTAAATTTTATTCGGTGAATTTAACCTTAATTTTTGATTGGTGATACACATAGTAAAAGAACTTCATTTGGACAACTTTAAAGACGATTTTTCTATACATTTAGATTTTTTGCACCCTTAGATTCCAAAAATAGTCGAATGTTATCCTATCCTAACAAACAATACATCAGATTTTTTATTCAGCTTTCACGTGATGTGCAAATCAAACTCAAATAATTTTAATTTATGACTGGTTTTGTGGTCCAGGGTTACGTATAATGTCTAACCATACAAAATGAATATGTAGACTACATATATCTGTCCAATCATTTACAACTAACATTAGACTGAAAACACATCAAAAATCGCACCTGATTTGGATGCAGGAGGGTTCGTTTCGTACATGACTCTCTGCTGCATGTGTTCCTTCTTAAATCTGGGGTCGTACGCGTTGAGCGCCATTAATTCCCGGGACGTTTTGTTCTTGATCCAGTCGTCTGCGCGAGTTTTGTGGCTGTCGCTGATCTCCGGTGTGAGGCTGTCCGGTCTGAGCTTGTCCTTGTCGTGCTCGGTGCTGGAGACCGAGGCTGGCCGCTTGTTCCCCCCGAGATCGGCGGGGCTGAGACCGGGTCTGCCGTTCATGGCGTGAACCATGCCGCCGTTCACTAAATTGGGCGGTACGCCGCTAGTCCTGCGCGGGTTCGGACTCTGCCGGTTGAGCTCCGGAGGATCGTCCGGTTTTGAGAATCCGTTCGGAACCGGGATGCCGTTCGTCTGCCGCGCAGACTGGTATTCCGGTCCCAGTCTGGGTGGACGCTCCGAGGACAGCGGGTAACGCTCCAAGGGCTGCGGTGGACGCGAAACCGGCTCTCCAGACGCGTGATTCAACGCCTGGATCTCTTTGCCCGATAACGGTTTCGCCGCCGGTCTGCCGTCCTGAAATCCATGGGCTCTTTTGAGCTGCCGCGCGGTTTCAATGACAAACTCGATCCTATCTGCTCCTTCGTAGTTCACGCATCCCCTGCAAACGGGCTCGGTAAAATCCCAGATCATAGCCCACGGCATGCGGGGCAAGTCGCATAAATAACACGACTGCCTCCTCGAAGCAGCGACCGCCGCGGACGACATCGTTCTTTTAGGTGGAAATCCCTCCGAAGTGCAGCACAATCCTGTCAGAAATGTTCGTGGGAAAACGAGGTAGGCTCCTCTAGAGTAATAATTGAGTTACAAACAGAACTTCATAGTAGTGTGCGCTTTACTACGACGCTCGCTCGCTCACGCTCTCTCACTCACTACTACTGCGTCCAGACCAGAGCTCAATGTGGAGCAGTGACGTCACTGACGCTCCGATTCTATTTACTTGATTCTTCGATAGAACTCCCCCTCCGGCGCATGCGCACTGATGGCGCTCTCTGGACCATGGTTGCCAGGTTTTCACAACAAAACCTTGCTACTTAAAACTTGCCCAAAGGGCCCTTTTCACAAGACTGCGATGACGCATTTAACGGTCCTCAGCACCATAAATCCGCAAAGGTTTTTAAGTTTAATATATTTAAAACTTTGAGTTTAATACGTTTATATATAATTACTTAAATGTATGTACTTTTATAATAATATACTTTGTATTATATCACCTTTGCACCTTGGTAAAATTCGCACTGCAGAGGCTAAATATCACGTTATTGGGGTCACTTCAACGCTGTTAAAGTAGTCCAATTGCACTGGCGGACCTGGCAACACTGCTCTCAACACTCGCCTCCCTCCTCCCTTCGTCTTTTCCTTTATTTAACTCTACTTGAATCGAGGCCAGAGCTGCGAAGACGACGGCGAGAAATAGGAAATAAGCGAAAGAGCGCTTTCGATATCACCAAAGACGCGTTGGAAACGATTCAAAGTCCAAAGTTGAGTTTAGACTCGCTGACGTACGATGGTCGGTATATGCAAATCAACCAAATTCTTACCGAAAGGAATGGCGAGCTTTTTCGAACGAATTTGGTTCCCATAATCACGGAAAACATGGAAATATGAGGGAATTGCGATTTACAGGCATAAGAAAGTGGATGTGAATGAAACTTGTTTGTAGTGGATATAACATTTCTTGTTCAAGAAATCGCTCCATAAAATATTTTTTTCGTATGCATTAAATCACAAACGACTGGAAATCATGGAAAAGGTGTGGTTATTTGTTTATTTATTGACTCATGGAGATATCTAATTAAAACAATATAAACTATACTATTATTTTGTAATTAAAGTTTAATCTTAATCATAAAAATATTTGTAGAATTACTTATATTTTTATTCCAAATTACAAACGTGTAATTTGTACAAACAAAATTACAAAGGTGTGGTTATTCGTTCATTTATATATTGTCTGATATATATACATATATAAATATATATTTATATATATATAATATTATATATATATATATAGTACGTATATTTATATTATATA
>JAUYWG010000047.1:22687174-22704762 GCA_034779775.1 Enteromius afrohamiltoni
TTTATATATATATAATATTATATATATATATATATATATAATATTATAAATTGTAATTCATTATTATGATTATTGGCTATTCAGAGGCTGGCTGATGTAGGCATTCAAATTTATTTTTCACTGTTATTAGTCATATATGTCATATTGTGAAAAAATTTAAAAAACATTCACACTTTCTCTTATACTACACAAACTCAACATTTTTTTGTTTAGATGGTTATAAACGTCAATGGGTACAAAATGTCCACAGTGTGAGCAGAACCAACAAATAGCTTTGTAGGTCCTTCCCTTTTGTTTTGGCTCTGTTCCAATTGAGTGCAGTTTCAGGGCTCTTTGGGTGAAGCAATGCGTCTGAATTCTGCAGACACAAGGCAGGATGTGTTTGTGCAAGCCCTCGTGACGTTGGAAAGAGGAAGTTAGATGTTTAGTCACGTACCCACAGCTCGCCTCGCCCTTCTCAACGAACACTGAATCTGTTGGCCCGCAGCCAGGGGTTATGATCAGTCCTCCTCATGGAATTGGGCGTGTTTTGTACCAGAGAAACTGTAAATATCACCTTTTCATTCCGGCCTGACAACTGATTCCTCCAGTTTGCATTCTGGGTAGGCCGATCGGATTTCACATGCTGTGTGACTCAAGGGCAAGGTCTCAAAGACAGAAAGCAGAAGGTCATTGCTTGATATTGTTTTCTACATCAACTGGCAGGCTGTGACTCAAAAATGGGTCAGTCCCGAACACGAGTGAAAAACAATACTGAATGAAAACAATATTAATGCATATATACAGTAGTCATGCATAGTCTGGATAACAGAGGTAAAAGAAATATGAACCGGACTACAGTTTAAACAATGAATAACATGTTATGTGTTGACTGCAACACAGCTGTGTGGTGAATTATTGGAAACCTAATAAAAAAACCCTCAAATTATAAAAATAAAAAAAATGTGAATTAAGTTGTCCAATTTCCCCTTTAAATCTTGTGATTATTAAAAATCTTTATTTTATTCATAAATTTTATTCATATTCATACAAATGATTTATCTCCAATCAGAATTTTAGTTTCAATAATATGCCATCTTGAAGTATTAATAAGCCATCTTGGTAATATAAATACATTGTTGGATTTTTTGGATATTTAATTCAGATTAATAATAAACTTGACTAATCAATGCTCTTACAAATAATTTATATCCAACCAGATTTTTTGATTCCATCATAATCCAACTTAAAATATTCATACCACCATATAAAGCATGCTGTTTAACTAATTTGACCAGTTGTAGTTGTTACAAAATGATTCATGTCCAATCAGATGTTTTACATCCTTCATAATCCAGCTTGGCAATAATAATGAATAGTGTTTGATTTTTCTTTTTTTTGGTTCACCTTTGTATGATTTACAATGTTGGCTCTGCGTAAAAAATAAAATTCCACATCCTGAAGCAAGACCAGTTGAGAAACACTGATTTACATGCTCGTGACTCAGCACTTCTGAAGCAATGCCTCATTGTGGAACACAGTTAAAATAACACATTGGAAAGAAAGCGTAACACAGAAAGGCACCAGAAAAAAACAACATGCGAACCTTCAAAACCAAATGTGTTTTATTAGTCAGCCTTGAATCAGGAAGGAAATCCTGATACTAGAGTTTATCAGTGTTTTGTTTTAAGATAGACAAGGTTTTATTCTTTTATGTGTTACCTCTCGCATAAGTTTTTGTCTTTCTCCCTTCCATAACGTGGCCCATTTTCAGCATTATATAACATGGTTCTGTGCATAAAAACAACACAAATGAAATATTGATATTGTTATATAAGTCATAAATGCAAAGCGTATATAAAATGCTTCTCATTTTAAAGCTTGTATACATGAACAAAACCAGTTTGTGTTTACAAAAGGTTCATTTTAGGCCTCGGAAATGGACCTAGACACATTTACAGAGACTCAGACAGCATAAAACAACATTAGTCTCGACTATAAAATGTGTGCTGTGCTTTTGGGTTCACTGAAGTGTGTCGAGTGAACCCGCTGACACAATGTCACTCTGCCCTGCATTTAGCGCATGCAGGCAGTCTGTAAAATCTCCTTTCCTGCTTTGGATTGGCTGTAAATTTCTCAGGAAATGGTAACCATGGCAACCCTTGCGCTCACCAGGATAGCCCCACTGACAGACAACATCCTGTTTACTGTGTTGCTATTTTTTCTCCACAGCTCACCAATTCAACTGAAAATGTTTTCGTCGCACATTACGAGTCTGTTGTGCAACCTCAGTTTTGTGATTAGTGACCCGTTTATGCTAGTTTCTTGCATGTTAAAAGTGTATACACTTAAATACAGAAGGAAAGAAGGAGAATGTATGCTTATTCTTCACATTTGTAATGCCAATTTGGTGACTGCTAAGTGCATAAATGTACAGTTAATTGAGTAAATTAGTGTGTATTAGTGTGTCCTATGGTGTGACAGAAAAAAGCTAAAAAGACCATCTAACATTAAAGATAAACCTCTCCCATGCTATTTTAAACTCTAAGAATGAAGAATTGTTTGTGTGTTCATTTGTTTTCTACATTTTTATGTAATACATGTTTCTATTCTACATTGTGTGTGTGTTTATATGTATGTGCATAATAAAAATAAAAGTATACACACATGTACACACACACTATTACACATAGAGAGAGAGAGAACTGCATTACTTTGAAATATTATTAATAAATTCTGGATATTCTCAAAACAGGCATATATCCTTTTTGTTGTAATGAACTCTGTACATTACATGGTTTCATGTACAAAAATACTTGTTGGAGCGTTCTCACTTTTTTGGTGCAAACAGCAAATATTTGGTTACATCGAGTAGGTCCAGCAATTATAAAATGGAGGAATTTAGTCAAAATGGAGGGCCTGAGAGAGAGGAGCAGAAGAAATGTGCTGGGCGCCTGGAATTTGGGGGCTGGAGGCTGCAGAGGTGATGTCATTGGAGCAGAGTAGCTGGAGAAAAACAGCTCTCTTTCTTTATTCAGATCCCCTTTGCCGTCCCAGCAGGGGAGGGAGGGAGGGAGGGCTTGGCAGGCAGCCGTGGCAGGGGCTGCTGGGAAATGGTAAAGGATGCCAAGCAGGCTCTGCAGCCAACATTAGTGGCTCACATCTTTGTTCTCTGAAACCTGGTGTGCTGCCAAAAGCCTCATTTCAGCTCCCTGCCATGATTACACTGGATGTAGGCCAATTCCTAAGAGCTTGCAATCCTCTCTGTTGCGTGCGGCAGCTCTCTCACTCGTTCAAAGGCTCACTGCCAAACATGGAGCAGTTTCCATGGCGACAGCAGGCCGAACATAAAAAGTAAGTAATGATTCAGGCAGAGCGCCAGATGTGCCACATGTGCAACAGTTACCAAAAAAAAGGCATGATGAAGTAGAAAAGGCTGGTCTAGTCTGGTAATTGTGCCTGTTAGTAGAGTTCAAAATGCAGGAAAACTGATGGAAAAAATGTAAAATAGAACACTAAGCATTTTTTAAACAGTTGCTATTGTGTTGCTAAGGAGCCATTTATAATTTTACAAACAAACATTCTGAAGTGTGGTTACAAAGTAACAGCACAGCTCATCTCAACTTGATATATTTTTTAATCATCTCTTTCATCACATTACTGTAACTATAAGGTTTTATAGTTATTATAGTTTTATAGTTTATTATTAAAACTATAAGGTTTTCTTCTTAAAACAGCTCTGGCAAAACAGATGCTCTCATGTTGTCTCTGCTGTAGCTCATGAAAAGCATGCTGTCATTGCCAGATGAGAAGAGATGTGGTTTCCTGTCAAAATCCCCTGTCATTTGCACAAGTAGCATGACATACCCTCAGAAAAACTCACATTTAAATGTTATAATTGAGGTTGACTGACTTGTACAGGAAATACATGTCTGAGTAAAAAGAGGTTGTGTAGCCAAAAAGATGTCTCTAAATAGTTAGCTTAATTGCAGCCAAGATTTTAGTGGTTTGCTGTTAAACCAAATAAAAACATGTGCAATTTAAAATTAATCCAGTCAGATTCATGCCTAATTAGACCAGCTATAAAAAAAAAAAAATCATCAATTGCTAAAAAATAAATAAATAAATCAACAATCAAACTAAAAATTTAAACAATACAATAAAACATTAATAATAAAATTGAAAAAATTCAAACAAATCAAAATTACTAAATAGAAACAAAATAGAAGTAAATAAACAAATACGAAGTATGATAAATACATATATAACTAAAGCAAAAAAATTAAAACAATTTAACTAATAATAAATAAATAGTATAATAATAATAATAAATAAATAAATAAATATAATTAATGAATGAATAAAAACAAGAAACAGAAACAAAAATAAATTATAATGTTTACATTTGCATTTACATTCACATTTTGCCAGATTTATATGTAAATGAGATTTATTCACAAACTTGTATGTAACATGACTCATACCTTCACATCACTGGGGTTGAGTTGGCAGGTGTGTATAATGACATCTACTATGTAAATTAAGTGTGGGTGGTGGTGTCTCTTTTCACACTTTTGGTTTCACATGCATTAATGGAACAAGCCCGCTTTCAGCAAGTGAATCACCAGAAACCAGTTTTTTTGCCCATTGAATTTCAGGGACATTCTGTAATGTGCGCTCACCGTCATAAATGTCGTAACAATATTAGGGCTTTTTTTAGTTTTAGCTCATACATTCCAGACATTAATTACTCAAACTACTTGAAAAAAGTAGTGCATTAATTGTACAGCGATTATGCTTATTAACTCGACAACATGTCAGGTCATGTCAAAAGAGAAAGTCACACCTTTGCATATTTGCCTATTCACTGAGCATGTATTCAACCTAATAATTAAAAATCTCCCATAAACGTTTTTTTTTTTTTTTGGGGCACTGTCTGGATTTTAAACTTTTGCTTGTATTTGATGGTTATCAGATTATGCACGAGCACTCAATAACATTCAAGAACTGTAAACACTTTCAAAAGTTGTTATTATGAGCACATATCAGTCCTTGTAAAGTTATGATGTAGCATACACTGAAGAACATTCATCAATCAGATAGTCTGGTGGACAGAGCTTGGCTAAAATTAGCTGAACTAGCTTACTTACTAGCTAACCAGGTTCATTATCAAAACTTTAGCACAAAAATCTTAAATGTAACTGTTTGTTTAAGAACATTGATTTAACATTCAACAATAACATTTCCCTTCATTTTTGAAAATTATTATATCACGAAATGTTCCCATGACAACATAATTTTTTAAAACAGCATGTTTTGAATGTTCAAAGAAAATACAAAAATTATGTTTTCATAATTCATAAAATTACAGATTTTCTTAAACTAAAACAAAGCATTTTGACATTTATAAAATAAGATTCATAAATGTTATAATAACTCAGTGTAAAAAAAGGGTACTATAATTTTGTGGTGCTAATTATATCAATACTTTGGTAAATATTTAGGTCAGGTAAATTCTATCATTATTTAGGTCAGGTAAAACTTCTATCATTAATTAATAATAATCATAATTTTTCAAAATATATTTTAGAGTCGTTTTGGAATATTTAGTATTGTAGTGCTTTCTGAAACATTGTGAAACTAGTCATAAAAGACAAAAATTATTCAACGTACAACTTGCTTTCACTTTAACTGAATGTTTAACCATTGTCGTTAAGCTCGGTATTATGCATAAAGCATGTAATTTTATGCATGAGTAACAAAAGATTAGCTTGTATAAACTGTCATATATCATTTGTTTTAATAAGGACTGATAATACACAAAATGTAATGTGATTTTCCTACACAACATGACAAACTTCATAAAGAAACATTAAAATAAAACAAAACAAAACTTTAATTGCTGTAATGTTTACTAAATCATAATATGGAAAACTGGGTGTTTTGAGGTTACAAAATGCAGATTTCATAACTTATTGGGAAAGGCAGCTAAACATTCTTAGAACATATTTAAGCCTCAGGTCACACATATTTCTACACGGTACTATAATATTCCACGTCATCATCTTTATGACTTATTGCAATCTGTATAGCAGAGTATCAAAATAATTTCCCATCATAGCTGATATAAATGAACATGAACTCTCTCTCTCTCTCTGGCTCTTACAGTTGCGTCAGAAAGCACTGAAAATCATTGTCACACCCAGCCACTTACCAATGACACGAAGCAGAGAGGAACACGTGTCAGAACGGCCCTCAGCGCACCGGATATGGCTGTTAGCTACGTCCGTCTGTGCCCCACTTGCTCGTTGACTTCAAAATGTGGATTTTTTTCAAACAGATTTCTCTCAAAAGTGAGTGACAGAATGAAATCAAGCAAGACACTTGAAAGGGAATGTTACGATGTGTCTAAGTAATCTCTCTCTGGGTGCTTTCATCTGCAGCCATGGCTGTCATTACCCATGATAGTGCTCTAACTAGCGTTAACCCGCTTTAGCAGGGTTATCAGACAGTGACTTAAGAGCTGGTAATATAAATCTTGAGTGAAATGCCAAATGTGATCTCATACATTCAGACTTTGGACTTTGGTCCAAACACTGTAAATTAAAGATCAGACGCATTAAATGCATTGCTTTGATAATGCAACAAGCCATCAAAATTATTATAATAGACTATTGTTTGCTTGGTCCACCCTAAGTGCATATTTTTAAAACCATTCTTTATTTACTATTTAAATTAGTGCAGGGCAATAATTATTTGCAATTAATTGCATCCCAAAAAAAAAAGTTTGTGTGCATAATATGTGTATATTGATATTGTTTGTATAAACGCACACATGCATGTATATACGTTTTTTAGGACAAATATATGCTATGTTTATATATTAAATATATTTTTATGTAACAAAGTATATGAATATAAATTTTCGTATACTGTATATATATACTGTATATGTGTGAATCTATATATAAATAAAAATACAATGTACACAGACATATATCAACAAAAACTTTTGGATGTGATTAATTGTTTCCCAGCACCAATTTAAATACTTAAAGTTGTACTTAATTAAAGCAACTGTGTACAATAATAAGTTTTGATCTACCTGGCATGAATTTTGACACTGAAGACTGGACAAATAACCTAATAATATAAATATATAATAATCTAAACGTGTTTAAAATTAAAACTGGAAATTAGGTGCTGGGCGTCCGGCCAGAGGAGAACTGGACCCATCTAAGCCTGGTTCTCCCAAGGTTTTTTCCCCATTCTCTAATGGATGGGGTTTTGGTTCCTTGCCGCTGTCGCCACTGGCTTGCTTAGTTGGGAACACACGATTTCTAGTGATTATCATAATTTTGACTACAGAGACCGTCTCTGCATTTGATAGATAACTAGCTTAATCTGGTCATTATACATTACCAACACTCTGTTCTCCTATTTTGTAATGTTCAGTGCTTTGCTATAATCGGTATTGTTAAAAACGCTATATAAATAAAAGTGACTTGACAAATGATCCTGCAATCCAGCTTTTAAAATTGTAATGATATTTCACAATGTTTCACAACTGTTTCACAACTTCTTTACAAAAAAAATTGAATTTTAATATGTCCATAATTATGACAGTTTTATAAATTGTTTGTTTACTTTTGCATGTTAAACAGTGTTGGAAGTGCCTCATCCTTATATCAGCATATAACCTAGACATTTGATTTATATAAGCTGTAACAGTTCATAAGGAAGAGTTGATTTCTATGATATTCTACGGCCTAACTTGGTACCCAGAATAAAAAAATAAATAAAAAAATACATATAATAAGATTTCAAAAATATATGTATGTGTTGATATATATATATATATATATATATATATATATATATATATAATCGTAATTCTTGTTTATTCAATTTTTTCTTCTTTATACAATTATATTTAATGATTTTAGTTATTTTTAAGTTTAGTATTAGTTTTTATTAATACTAAAAACATTATTTATTTGTTTATTTTATTATTTATTTGTTAATATTATGGGCCAGTTTTACTAAAAGCTTGCGTCAACACAAACCTTCAGTTTCTTCACGTGTAGTAAAGAATTAGCGCTGAAAAAGCTTAGACAGGTTATTTTTGCACCTGGCCTTATTGAATATGCATTTGTAGGAGTTTTTCTTTCAGACACAAAACTCACAGAAGTCACCCACAGAAATCTGTACACCCATCAGCGCTCTTTTGGAACTGTTTAGTAAAACTGTCCCTATATATATAAAAACTGGTTTCACAGGTCGAAGTCGAAGAACACATAAACCTGCAGCATCACGTGTATTACACATTGACACCAGTGACCTTTCTTCCAGGTCTCAGGTCAGTGTAAAAGGTTTATCTAACCTCATTAGAAATATGCGACCACAAAGGCCACAGGGTTGAACAAAGTGTACCTTGTTTAAGTTTGTCAGCCGATTGGCCGCACCCAGAGCAGTGACAGACGCTCAGAACGGATGAATGAATGGCCACATCAGCACAGTGCAGGATATGTATAATGGGTTTGCAGGTTTGCAGTAGATCTCCATTTGACAAAGCTGGAGTTCAGCGGGAGTTCAAGCTGCATATCCATTATTCATGCGACCCACATGCACTTTTGTGTAGGATGGTGGCTTATCTTGATCTCTATGGGAGAGGGAAATGATAAAGTGAATTGTATATAAGTGAGTGGTGAGTGTGTGGATGTACGGAAGCACAAACAATAGCTTCTGAGTATACAATAGTAAAACGTCCCAACCACCATAACAACCCTGCAGCTCTCGTCAAAAGGAAGTTGTTAAACTGCAATGTGGGTGAAATGTGCAGGAAGACGCTGACAGAGAAAAGAATGATGACAGACAAATGTATTCCTGAACAACATAGACGCTACTGGAACATACACTGAAATTCACACAGCCAGTTCAGGGCAATTAAAAAAACACAGAAATGAAACAGAATGAAATAAAAATACATCAATCAAGGGGGTGAAAACTTTAGAACGGGGTAATTTTTAATAAACTATTATTGTTGCATGTGTGTGTATTTATATAAAATATTTTACTGTGTAAAATTAAATATACACAGTAAATATACACATTTGTGTGCATAATTATATATATTTATATAATTGTGTTATATCTTGTATTTGTGTGCTGTTTATCTTTGCGGTTTCATCTCTGATAAACGGACGTTTTTATGGGTGGCATGCATGTTTCAGTACAGCCTCATGGTTGTAGCTTAACCGCAGCTTTTACAGTTACTGTGAAAGTGAGAAAGTGAGAGAGCCAGAAAAACTGGGCCAGCAGTAGATATATGAGCACATTAAGGGAAGTCCAAAAGAAAAATCCCCACCCAGCTGAACCACAGGCCCTGTCAGCAACACATGACCTCATGGAAGCATCGCTTTGTTATCGCTCAAACATTCAAAGCAGCACATTCTCCTCCCCCTCACATACACACACACACAAACAAACCGCCAAAGGGTTTCAGTGGCTGTTGAAACAGAACATAAACAAAAGACAAGCATGGTTGCAATAAAGAAACAATTCAACAGCAGATGGTCTTCATCACGTCTACAGGTCAAACACTGTCTGTCTATCATGTATTCATCTCTCTTTGCATCATTCAGATGCTTTTTCCAGACAAAAATGTGTCAATGATTAGCAATCAATAAACATAGCCAGCTATAAACTGAATGTGCATAACAAATGAAATCAGTCCAGATTGCGAGGAAATTTGATGAGAAATGTGTGGTTTATATTGAGATTCTGATTACAGACTTCGGTATAAACTGAGAACATCTTGAGATCTCAACTGAAACTCAAAAGGAGACGTGAGATAAACTTGGAAACATCTGAGAATGCAAAGACTCCATTTGCTCTTTATCTGCTATAAGAGATCTTCTTTGTATTGGATAATTTCTCTCTCTTTTCTCAAACAGGCGGTGCTGCATGCAGATGAACATTTCCATCAGCTCATCTGGTGCTAGATAGGGAATTGTCTGGGAATCTGATAAAAGCAGGCATGGAAATACATGTGTAGACAGTGGGAGACACCCTGCACTCCCAAAAAACAACTGACCTAGAAAACCTGTGCTTATCATTGGTGTAAAAAGGTTAACCATGAATATTCAGTTTGTCCTGGTAACAGCACATTTTCAGAATGTTCTGGCAAGGTTCTCTTAAAGTTATGGAAATAGAACCTAGGGCTGGGCAATATATCGCAACATATTGATGCTATGCAATATCAGGTTCAGTATCGCAAATTAACTGCAGTTCCATTTGAAAACAGGCTATGGAGATTTAACGCTAATCAAAGAACTGGCTTCACTGATGAGATGTGCATTTACATATTGTGCAATATATTGCCCAGCCCTAATAGAACGATCATTTAAAAGCTCTCTCGTTTTATATATTCTTAAATATTTTTACATTTTTTTAGAGCTCTATAGTTGGATATGGAGGTACAAATACTATTAATTTCCTCCATAGGGGAAACAATTTTTGAACAATAACTTATAAACCATTACAGACATGAACTCAGAGATCATTAATCGGTTGAATATGCTTCTGTTAAATAAATAGTTAGATAATGTAATGCCAACCCAGCAGAGGGAGCTCTCACCACTGCACTGACTTTCACAGCTCCCTCTGCTTCCTCTATGGTAACTTCCTGTTTGGTGGCCATTTAAGCAGGGGCCTGCCGAGCAGAATGTCATGTAGTATTGTTTTACTAGCAGACTCCACCAAACGTTTCCCCTGTTTATGACCTGTTTTCTTGTTCATTGTCTTTGTTTTTTTTACCAATTTTTTTACAATCATTGTATGTTACTGGATTACGATTCTGTCTCAATCTCAGATATTACTGTTTGCTGGTGTTTGGACCTTGCTTGTTTGACCACGCTGTGTTTTAATAAAGCTGCATTTGGATCTTCAGCGCTTGTCTGGGTCCAGACCCTTGTAACAGCATTGTAGTTATTTCCCTTACTAAAGCTGTCAAGTACAGTCTTCAACCATGTTGTCAAATTTTCAAATACTTGTTTTGCTCCAAATCAACATTTATAAATACAAATCAACCTTGTACATGACTGGTTTGGTTCATGGTTTATGACTCTTGAATGACTCGTTCCTATGGAAAACAGTACAGTCACAAATTATTTTCATATTCTACTTTAAACATTCTACTATAAATATCTTTGTAACTTCCAGCCAACTACATGTCAGCTAATTCTCATTAAATTGAAACTACGTGTTTACTAACTCTCACTGTCTCACTGGCTGTTAACTCCAACAGTCTACTCTTTGTTGTGCATACATCAAAATGAAGTGTTAGAAGATATTAAACAGACAGTCTACTAATACTCTAATGACTCCTAGTTGACATGCAGTTAGAAAGTTACTTACTGTTAGTAGAATGTCTAAAGTGGACTATCGAAATAAAGTGTTAGCAAAAAATATTTGGGTGGGCATCCACTGTTGCACTCTCAGGAAATGAGATTACTTGTTTAGACAACATCACTAAATATCATGCTTTCCTGCATAATTTCCAAGGTAAAAGCAATTTGGAGCAGCATTTTGCTTGTGTTATTAAGACAAACCTTAAACATAAAGATTTGTGTGATGGTAACCACAGAATTCCAATAAACTCTGGAATCTTTTTAAACGTAGCATTCTTTATTGCTACGACAACTCATTTCAGACATGCATACTTCACTTATACAGATGTGCAACTCATCCAAACATATTTTAAAAGATGAACAGCACTTCTAAAATGGACATTTGCATTCAAAATGGAAGGGCAAGACTGACAGGGCAGAGCGGCTGTGTTTACCAGAAGTCAGTCGGGGTAGGGTTGGCAACATGTCAGACCTCTCCCATCTGCTGATGCAAAGTGCTGCCCACTCATACAAACACACATTTCCCCCTCCAGCTGCATTTCCATTCAGTCTAGTGAGCAGACCAATCGATTCAAAGCATGGCAATAAAAAGCTAGCATACATCGCTGCAGAATCATATAGCTGATTATATACATGTGGTGCACCAAATTTCGAATGATTATCGTCTTTATCAATATTATTGTCTCTGCATTTAATAAATAGTTTAATCTATTAATCTCTCACACTATTCTTCTATTTGATAATGTTCAGTGCTTTGCTACCATCTGTATTGTTAAAAGCACTTGATTGATTGATTGATGTGTGTGTGTGTGTTTACTTCATTCGAACGCATGAGTCACACACAGGAGGACTGATGACTCAGATTGCGAACACCTTCTCCTGACCTCATAACCCTGTGGCTGGCGTCTTAAAGGGGAAGTCGCTCATTTCCATTCTGAGTCTAAACCAGCTGAATGGAAATATGGCTGTAGGTTAGTCATGAGGTTGACATTCTGCCTGCAAGCTGTGATCTCTCCCCTCCTCCATAGTAGAAACCACCACAGCTATAAACAAACTTCAGGCTGTATGAATTTCCCCGTCAGCAGCATTGAGGTAAACGCAAAATTCATTTAAATAAAATTGCTAAATTAACTACAGTTTAATCAAATGAGCTTCACTAATGATGTGCATTTGTGAAAGCAAAAGTCCCAGCATTTTGTAATGAGAAGCGCTTATAAACTTTTATACTTAAAAGCAAGTAAATATATATATATATTTTTTTTTTTTTTTTTTTTTTTTGATGTGACATGAACCACCACATCAGAACAGCACTATTTTAGTGTGATTAAGAATAATATTTTTTATTAACATTTAAAATATATATATTTTATATTTTAAATAGTTATTTTATTGTGTTTTTGAAAATTTCCTTTAATACTTAATTTTTAGCTTGTTAGTTTAGTACATCAGCCTTACAAACAAGCACAGCAAAAAAAACTATTGTAATCATAAATACATAGATAACTACACAAACTCATTTTTTAGTTTCATAATCAAAAGAAAGTGTTTGCTTTTGTAAAGTATGCAACAAAAAAGGAAGAAACATATATAAACTAAAAATAGACACAAAATGCCTGTATGTAACTCGGTTACAATAATGCAATAATGAACTTATGTTATAGTTGTGTTATAGTTTACCACATGCAGCACATATTAGTATGTGCTGCTGATTGAGTCTGATCATGGTCTGCACGCTCACTGCTTTGCTCTTTAATATGGAAATTGTGCCCTTCTGAATACTGAACAGTGTTTTCGACATCACAGCCAGACTAATTAGACCATGTTTCATGTTTCAAGGACGGCGTGTTCAGTAACACATGAGATGCTCTAAATGACTGACAATCACTGGGTTTTGTGAACGGTTAGGGGTTGATCATTAATACAGTGTCAAGCACTACTAACAAGCAATTTCTAGCAGCAAAAAACAGCAAACCTCTTTTTAAAGCTGTTTGATTTGAGGAAATATTCATGTCAGGTTCTGTTTGTTCACATAATCTCACCTGTAAAAACACTCATTCAGCACTTCTATTGATCTAGCTGTTCACCAACTACATGTACTGTAAATAGACTCTGAATCAGCTGAAAACATGTGAAAGCGATCTGGAACAGCTCTATAAGCCTGAGGAGAGATTCATACGGCAACTCTCAAGAGCTTTGCATGCATCAGTGAGATCAATGAAGAACTTAAAGCATTGAAACTCCACACACATACCCACTAAAGAGAGATTGTGTCAAATATTTACCTCAAACACTCACATCTGTGAGCTGAAAGCAGAGGAGAGGGCCGCGTTCAGAACACAACTGGATGGGTTTTGAAACAGCACACAAAAAAAAGTGATATAAAAGTATAAGTCATGCTGGTGTTTTTTCGGTTTCGTTCCTGAAAATGATTATGCCATGAAGGAAAAGGGATATTAACAGGATGAGGAGACTGGGAAACCCTATTCAACCAAGCTAAAAAGGAAATCAACTGAACAACAATAAAGAGAAGAATTGTTTTTAACATTAATTAATTTAAAGCATACAAATAAACACTATACTATAAGTTTGTATCAATGTTTTTTTTTTTTTTTTTAAGAAATCCCTTTTGAAGTTCCTTCACCAAGACTGCATTTATTCGAAAAATAAAAATGAGCAATAGTTTACTAATATTAATAAGTTAAGTAAAATCACAATACGTGACATAAGCATACATTTTTTTGGGCAAGATTGTGAAGCCCTTTATTGTATTAAATGTAATTAAAAAAGAAAAATAAAATAAGATGATTATAAAAGTCAAAATAAAAGAGAACACAGGCACAAAATATTTTTGGGCCAAATTGTGAAGCCATGTATTAAGCCATGCGGTCAAACAATTAATCCAAGTTTTTTTTTTTTACATTTGATATGTTTATGTTCTGTGATTTATTATGTATATTAAAAAAAAACACACATACAGAGTATATATTTTGAAAATATTTAAATGCATTTACATGTAAATTTAGTTTTTTTTTGTTAGAATTTAACAAAAATTATAAATATTTAGTTAACCATAATAATCCTGCATCAGAGAACCTCGAATATACAAATTATAGAAATTTATTTTAATATTACTATTTAAATACTAAATGATCAAAATAAATTAAGGGGGATAAATATTTGACATTCAAAAGGACAAAAAAAAGAAGAAGGGTTAACCAACTCAACGTCTTCACTTTCTGTAAAGCTGCAGGAATAAACACTGTGCAGGAAGTGCAGGAACCCGCAGTGCCGGAATAAACACTGCTGATGGCTGCACAGAGATAAAGAGGAAACATGAAGTGAAAGTAAATAACGGCCACTGTATCAGCAGAACCCGAGGAGTTGGCATGAGTCGGATCTGGATGGCCTGACAGAGGAGGAGCGGGCACGAACGAGAACAGAAAGGTCACAGTTTAAGCAGATAAAAGTGGGGGGTGGGGGGGAGCGAAGTCAGCTGATGCCTGCAGCTGTGCTGGGAACATCAATTTGAGCCTTGTTCTGCTCACTCCCCTCTCCCCCTCCCACTTGCCGCTGATTTATGAAAGTAGGCCATCTGCATCAAAGCTCATGGCTGGAGACTCCTGGAATCATGAGCCGGCTCTGTTTACATCAGCACTGACTGCAGCACCGCATTGCACAATCGCCAACGGCAACTGCTGTTATATAAAGCCCACCACACATCCACGTCTGTATTTTTTTTTTTTTCATTGTTGTTGTTGTTCTTTCTCTGTAGAGATGAATCCCTGCCTGATTCACAAGGACTCAAAAAAGGAATAAAAGTGCATTATGCATATTTACAGCATATATGCAAGTTTACAGTCTGGGATTTGAAACCCATAACCCTAACCCAACCCAGAACACCCTAAAAACCCCAAACTAAAACAAAAAACTAAAAAATATTTTTAAAGTTTGTAAAAACCAATTGAATTAGTAAAAAACTGAAATAAAATAATTTAAATATAGACATAAATATTTTAAAATACGAATGATAAAAGCACATAAAACTAAATAAAGTAAAATTAAAATAAAACCCAAAAATAACAAAAGCTACTTCAAAATATTAATAGGACATACACAGAACACCCTAGCAACACCCTAGAAATCACTCAGAACACTGAACTGGAGGCTGAATGCAAACCATGGCAGAGAATTTTGCACAATTCACATTTACTTTAGAAAATCTGAAAATCAATTTGTTTGTCCATGCCATTTCTGTCAATCAGCCTGACATTTACTCTCAATCAGCAGACATTCAAAACACGGACATTCCCCATTCACTGGTGAGCTGAGAAGTGAATTTCTCTTCAAAACAGATAAACGGTCACAGTGAAATGAGTCAGCTATGAATTTCTGGGCAACTCGCCTCTCATGAGATCACACACACAAACACAGAGAGAAAGAAAGAGAGAGAGTGATTATGAAACCATTCGCAGTCCCATGTGCATTTCATCATCTGACTCAAGTCTCACAGGTGTTTTCCCAAGCTAAAACTATTTTTGCGATAACACAAAGGGTGTTTGAAATTCCCCTCGAAGCAAAGGGCTAATCAAACAGAAATATCCTATCTGAAAGAGAAAACACAAACGCAAACATCACCACTGCTTCAGAATATAAGCTCATTCACTTCTGCTTTGGTTTGCAAACATCTTATTTTCACTTCTACAATCATTTCTACATTTTCATGTCCTCATCATGCATATGCAACATATAGGATAAAATATTTGTTTTATTTATATTTTTTGTTATTTAAAACACAACTGAGAATATTCAAAATGAGAATATTATTATTAAACTAACCCTATCTATCTATTTCTTTAAATGTCTGCAGGTCATTTCTTTGAACAAGCTGAATGTTGATTCTCATTAAACTACAGCATTGTCTGACATCACTACACTGTTTTGTTTTGTAAGTGTTATTCGCAACAAATAAAATCACTGGAGGAATCAAACACTCTATGAAAACATTACAAACATTCACTGGGACAAACATAAAAGACATTCCTGCTGTCAATCCAATATCTTGGACACGTCTCACGCCAAGGAGTGCTTTTATCTGCCTCTTATGCACATAAGAGACTCTGCAGCTTTGTAGAAACCCTTCACACATCCTTCATGTCTGCCTCATCCCTGCTCATAACTCAGCTGTTACTTGGCAACATGGTGCCAGTGGGCACATTTAGCCCGGTTGCCATGACAATGGAATTCACAAACATGGAATGGTGGAATGTGCCTTTGTACCAGTTTGTGTGGAAAGATCAGCACTAGCAACTAGAACACACTTTCTGCAATTAACGGAACAAAATAACAGCTTAAATTATTTCAAGTTGAAATTGAGCAGAAATACAGTAAAAATTGTGAAATATTATTAATGTTGAAAATATTTTTTTTTAGGATTATTTAATTGAAACTTCATGTACTCTAGCTCTCGGCGAAGGTGGTCTATAGGGTGGTGCCGGTGAGTCAGCTGCCGTTATAAAGCATTTCACTGCATTTCGTACTGCGCATTACTGTGTATGTGACAAATAAAATTTTAATTTGAATAACGTTCAAAGGAACAGCATTTGCTTGAAACTAAAATCTACTGTAACACAATGTGTTACATCACAAATGTCTTTACTTTTAGACAATTTGACCATGATTTCAATGGGTAAAAACTGTGAAAATGCAATGGCAAAAACCTGTTAAATGAATTAATGGTAAATTCTATAAAAAAAAAAAAAAAAATGTAAACTGACATTCCCAGAATTCCATGAATTGTATTTTTCCCTGCATTGTAAACATTGCATATGTTTTTTCTTCGTTTTTTCTTATCAGTTATGTTCATTAGAGTTGTACGTTACATGTAACGTTGTTAAAGTAATGTTTCACCATGCTTGTGTGAATACTGAGCACCTTTCATATGTTCAAAACAGATTTCAGTACTTTAATAGGCTAGTATTTTAACATTATATCATTTAATGAAATTACTGTATGTAACTGTAAATTTAACTAAAAACCTAAAATGTTGTTAACGTATGTTTTATGGCAACCACAGCTGCTGTGTTTTTACGGTACATTTTACAGATTTTTTTTACAGTGTACTTATGTCACGGATCGCTCCTCTGTGGCCCTCTCCGGTCATCGGCAGCGGGAACCTTCGCCCGAGTACTGATGTTTCCA
>JAUYWG010000047.1:22733268-22758966 GCA_034779775.1 Enteromius afrohamiltoni
AGTATTGATAGAATTTTTGGGTGAAATATGACCTGGACAGACTCTAACTTCCTGTTATGATAAAAAAGAAAAGAATACCAGACATTCTTTTTGGGCTCTTTTATGAAACGCACACATTTACCCCTGGATTACAGGTTAACCAGCACTGAGCATTTCCCAGCAATCCTCACGAGTGCCCAAGCGTAAGGCACTGCAGCGTCGACTGACCGTCAGTGAATCTCTCTCGAACGGCTCCGGCCCAGAACCGACTTCATACCGGTGGATCTGAGGCTGCTTTACAGCATTCACTCACTGCAGATGAATTCATATTCAAATACAGATGAATAATATTCAAATGGTCAAAAATAATGGGACTGGATTGTAAAATGAACGCACAAACGAACAGAAATAGTCTTTGTCCTATTGTCAAACCTGACCCACCCATGACTCTCAGAAAAAAAGTGCACTTGAGTGCAATTAGCTTGCCAAGGAAACAGTTGTCGATATAAAATAGTGCTTGTTGCTGTCTGGTGGCTATGATTTCGACCCGCTGCTGTGTCTCTGGGGCAGGCCGAGGCGGGCCGGGTGCTGGTTAAGTGCTCTGTGCTGCTCGCTGCCAGCGTCCCGCTGCTGTCACCTGCATTCCACGGACAGCCCCGAGGTTTGCGGTGCGCCGGACACCGTGGGTTCGGCCAGAGTCAGCATGACCGCCGCAGTCAGAGAGCTGGAGGATGGCGAGGACGAGGATGAGGATGAAGCTGCTGCTGCGCCTGCTGGGACACAAGAATCATCAGTGTCAGAGACAGACCTCAGGGAGTCTTGTAAAAGTAACAGTTCACCCAAAAGTTCAAATTACGGCACAATCTACTCAACCCCAGTGCCCTTTTTTTGAAGCTCCATAAAACATATATATCCATCGTAAAACTCAACTTGATGTCTACGGGGAGTCAGCACATGTTTTCAGAAGCAGATTGATGGTTTTGTGTAACAAAAATATTTAGATTTTTAAGATAACTCAAATCACTGACTTTCAGCAACGTCTGTTGTGCATTCGCGAGAGAGTCAAGTTCTTCCTGGCTGACCTCTGACTCAATGTATGATATAAGCTGTATTCATAACGTAAGCTCAGAAGACAATAGAAGAATGAGGATAGAGCAATACTAAATTCCGGTGATGAATTTAAGTCGGAAAAATAAAAAAAAGGATTTCACTAAAAGAACAAATGCTGCTTGCATACATGAAGTCAGAGGTCAGCCAAGAGGCCGGAATTCGGTATAAATAACTAAATACTAAAATTGCTAAAGCTGACAGAGAAATAAAAATCAATAAAGGCTAAATATACATATATATTATATATACACACATGCATAAATAGAATAAAAATGACAAAGAAATTACATAAAATAACAAATGTAATTGAAACTAAAATATATATTACTATATATTTTAGTTTATATAAAAAATATCTATATTAATAACCCTCATTTAAAACAGTAAGAAATACTATAACAGTCCATAAGTAACATTAAAATACAAACTAAAAGGTGATGAATAAAGCACTCACTCTCTCTCTCTTTCTTCTTCATGCGCTTGCGTCTCCGGTCGATGGAGGCCACCTCAGATTTAAGCAGGAGGTAGTGATTCCTGATGTCCTGCAGTTTTTCCTGAAGGAACGCTATCCGCTCCAGACTGCTCATCTTCTCCAGGTCCGCTGGAGGGACAGGAGTGAAAGGCAGTAAGCATCAAACATTGTCATTGTCTGACCGTCTGTGGCAGTCTGAGGCACTTACACATCTGGAAGCTCCACTTGCTCCGGCCGTGGGAGTGCTCCGGATCACTGTGTTTCTGGTACTTGTGGCCTGAGGGGGGCGTCCGGCCGGAGCACTTGGGAGGGATGGCTGTCTTTAGTTCACTGCTGCTCTTGGTCGTGGGAGATTTTGCAGTGCTCTCGCTGATACACTGGTCCTCGCTGTCACTGCTGTGGGCTGTAGCGCCCCCCACCCGGAGGAGAGGAGAGACAAACACTGAGTGTCAAAAATATCCAGAATCTTCAGAAAAGTTAATATGAGTGTCAGTCAGAACTATCCAAAAACGGTTTTGTCTATAAACATGAAATTCATAACCTTTTATCAGCATGGTCTGAAAATTGGACCAACGGTTGAGGAGTAGTTAGAAAGTAGGTTTTTAACATTTTTAACAGTAGGTTCAGATTTCCTAGTAGGATTGGTTATGTATGTTTTCAGCATGACCCAAGGAACATTTTGGGACTGGTTCATGTATCATGACAATACGCTAATGCAATCAAAAGTTATTAACATTTTTGGTAATTAAAAATTAATGGTTACTGAATGGTTTATTACTCTTGATCAATAGGTGGCACTGGTGTAAATATCTCCAACCTTTGCAGAGATACAGCCTCAGATGCAGTTTGGCATTTTTCTGGCAAATTCGTTGATAGATAAACAAAAAAACATTTTGTGAATCAACACAAAATCCATACTTTTTTTGCCAGCATGGTCTGATGATGATCAGAGTCAAATTTGGTGCAAATCAGACAATTGGTCTAGGAGGAGTTTGAAAAACATGAATCAAAAATTCAGGACAGGAAGTTCAGCCAAAATTGCAAAATTGGTATTGTGTTCTCAACATGATCCAAGGAATCTATTGAAATCAATCTTACTACAAAAGGTTAAATGTACACAAAAGTTATTAGCATTTTTCAAAATTTTGTTACAACTTTTGACCACGAGTTCACGCTGGCGCCAAAATTTTTATTTACATTCAGGGCATGGTGAAAAACATTTTTGTAATGAAGGTCAAAAAGATACTCTAATGCGTTCTCAAGATTCAGCATTTTAGAACTAAATTCAAAATAGTCGACACCCAAAATAGCTGTGATTTTTTGTACCTCCTGACCACTAGGGGGTACTCTGCAGAAACACAGCAGGCAGTCTCAGGTCATGCTTGTTATAACACACACCAAGTTTGACGTCAATATGTCAAACCGTTACGGAGATATACCCTCCCATTGATTTTTGTGTGCTTTTCGTAGAATTCTTTTGTGTGTTATTCAAGAATGGTAGGACAAATTGACTTGAATTACATAAGTTTTTGCCATACGATTCAAAAGTTATAAGCTTAAACTTTCTTAAAGTTTAGACAAGTGGTGGTGCTAGAGATGGTTAATGTTGAGTTTGAATAATAATAATAATAACGCCAACAATTTCAACAGGTGCCTTCGCACCTTCGGTGCTTGACCCCTAGTATTTAATTAATAAGCACTACTACTACTACATAAGTTTATAAGTAAAACGAAGTGACTTAAAAAAAAAGTAAATTTTGCTTTTAAACTTTTTTCCAGCTTCATTTTCACACATAAAATCATTACAATTTCATTTAGATGAAAAGTAGTACTTAAAAAAATAAAACACTGTTTTGTTGATAAGCACTTCTTATTACAGGTATAGGAAGATTACTGGCACGTGTCATGTTTCCAAATAATGCAGCCCTAATAGTAATATTGCATTAAAATAATATAACCAAAACAAAGTGAGAGAAAAGTTTCATGTTCAGATACAGTGTAAATGCTAAGAGAACTAGACTCTTACTCCACAACTTATATCTGGGTCAACTGAAAGTGGTTTGAGAGGTCATGAGTAAATAAAACAAATCTTAGGTATCTGGTTTTACTGGCAGCAGAGTGTGAGCAAACCATCATCTGGAGACAAAAGCCATCTCTTAAAGTGACGCTTTTGATCACAAGTGATTTAAAGAACAATGCTACACTGCTGTAATACACAATCAAAGAAACAAATGTGCAGAGACACTTGAACATGCTCACATCTTTGCAGGAATGAAAGACTCAAGGAAACTTGTTCTGAAGCTTATCAAGGCTCCACTGACATCCATAAAACAGCTCTTTAAGCATATGTTACCTGGTTTACGATTCTTCTTGGGATGTACGCTGATGTTTTTGTGACTGCGCTTGTGTTTCTTTGATGCTCCGCCGCCTTGAGACTCCTTGTGCCGCTTCTGACTGGATGAGGCTAAGAGGCAGATGAGAACTCATTGAAAAAAATTCTGGGAATTATTTAGATTTTGATAATTATTTAGATTTTGCTCAGTTTTTTTGATGAGGTTTACAGAATATTTACAACACAATCAGTGAAACAACAGTTTTTACATTTGAAAACACAAGACTATGAACGGTTGAGTTACGAACTAAAATGTTAGGTTGCTTGTTATAGCATCACCCTGTGACCAATTTTTTTGGAAACATTTGGTACACACATTTGTTTTACCATAATGTACAAAACACATTTTTGTAATAACACACAATTCAGATTGTATGTAAGAAACTACAGAATTTTATTTGCTGCTGGCAGCCTTGTTTTTGAACAGCCCAGTCATATTAGAGGATTAGTTAGGATGTCCACCAAAGAACAGGCACACCAATTTTCAAAAGTTATGGATCACATAGTTGTGTGGTTATAATTTTTTATTTTGTGTGTCTTTATAGTGCCCCCTATTGACAGAATGTTTCAAAACTTGAAGTGAAAGTTAAGTGACTTGTGGCCAAGTGGTGACTTGTGGTGACCCATACATACACAATTTGTGCTGTGCATTTAACCCATCCCAGTGCACACACACACCGTGAACACACACCCAGAGCAGTGGGCAGCCAATGCTGCGGCGCCCGGGGAGCAGTTGGGGGTGCCTCAGTGCCTTGTTCAAGGGTCTCACCTCAGTCGTGGTATTGAAGATGGAGAGAGAGCGACATTCACTCCCACCACCCACAATTCCTGCTGGACCTGAGACTTAACCTTCAGGTTACTAGTCAAACTCCCTATTCATTAGGCCACAACTGCCCCCTTGATGTGCTCAGAATGTTCTGTTGTCTGTGTGCAAGGAGTTTCACTAAGCTTGGACAATGCATTCAGCAGCTGTAGGTCAGCTCGTAAAAAAATCATTATTTAGCTAATATCTACTGTATATAATACATTTTCTATGATCAAAGCTGAATTTTCAGCATCATTACTTCAGTCTTCTGTGTCACATGATCCTTCAGAAATCATTGTAATATGCTGATTTGCTGCTCAAGAAACATTTGTTGAAATATGACTTGCAGTAAATGTCTTTTAAGACTGCAGGTCTTAATGCTCAAAACAGATTTTTTGCTGAAATCAACACAAAGTTGATTTTTAAGTTAATGTGCATTCGGAGCCTATATAACAAAGTTGGCTGTCATTGTGATTTTAATCTTCGCACCCCTTCCAGCACAGAATTGTCATGTCGGTCGCATTTCAATGACGTAAAAAACACATTTAATATGACATGGCTGTTCAGACTTAAGGTGCAAAAAAATCTGTGCTGTTCAGACTGTCATAAGAAAATCAGATATTGATTTGGGCCACTTGACAAAAACAAAACAAATCTTTGAATCATCAGAAACACAAATATAAGGGTGAAATTGACATCAAGCTGGATAAATAAACTTTCTATTTATGTATGGGGTTGTTAGGATTGGACAATATTTGACCGACAAGAATTTGAAATCTGAGGGAGCAAAAAAGAAAAAATCTAAATACTTACAAAATTACCTCTAAAGTTGTCCAAATGAAGTCAAGTGGAACGCATGTTACTAATCAAACATGAAGTTTTACAATATTTACAGTATAAAGAAAAAGAAAAGACTAAGAAAAATCAGTATAGCAAATGTATTGCTGGTAATTCCTATAAATATACCTGTGTTACTAATGACTGGTTTGTGGTCCAGGCTCCACAGTTCTTACCTTTATTTTTCTGCTCGCTCTCCTGCTGGCTGCAGCTGCTCAACGTCAGGCTACAGTTACTGTTACTGTTGCACGACAGGTTTCCATCAAAGGTCTTAGAAGGGGAACCTGCCCCCTCCTCTTGAGGAATCTCCTGGATTTCTCCACCCAAGCTCTCCACCTCCACTGTGCTGCTGTCAGACTCACTGCGGACTCGCTGCGGCCGCCCGCCTGCCTCCATCAGCGCTCCTGCCGGTGAAGAGACGGGCGGAGGGCTGGGCGGTGGTGCGGACGGTGGAGATGGCGCTCGGACCTCGGTGGGCGACTCAGGTGTTGTCGGAGGCGTGTTGAGGACCGAATTGGTGCCACTGCTAGGATGTTCCTGCAGCTTGTCCTCTGCGATCTCCTCGTCCTGGGCCGGTTCAACACAGAGCTCATCCGGTGCCGTTACAGCAGGCGGAGGCGAGTTGGCCGCCTCAGTATCTGAGTCCGAAAACAGCTCCTTTAGGGTCTTCTTGGGCCACTGAACTTGGATACTAGACCACACATCTTTCTGACCTTTGGTGCGGCAGCCGGGCGACCTTTCTTCAATCCCTGTGGATATTTTGGCTCTTTTTTCCGGGATCTCCCAGAATCCCGAACGCCCGCTTTTATTCTTCTCCTTTACTCCGTTGTATTTCTTTGAAGGTGAGCCCTTGGTTTTTTGATTTCCTCTTGGTTCTTCCTTGGTTTGTTGTTCTGTTGGAGGATCTGCTTCATCTTCAGAGCTGCTACATGATCGAGCGCCTCCCTCCTCCACTGAGCCTCGTTCTTCTAACTTTTTGGGCGAACTACTCGGCAGCCAATCGCCTGCCCTGATGCTTCTAGTTTTGCTTTTTGCCTGGCTTTTCAAAGCACGTTCGCCATCTGCCTTTTTTCTTCTGCTGCCAGAAACTTCAAGCGCCACCTCAAACTGGCCCTTTCTCTTGACCGTTTCGGGGCAGTCCTGGACGCTCAGCTCCTCGTCAATGACTGCAGGAGCTTTGAAGGCTTCAGAGGGGCTCTCCCAGTGCTGGGGCGTAAGTGGGAGCTCTGCTTTCCGAAGGCTTGCTCTGGCTTCTGGATGATCCTCTTCATTGTGATCAGCATCTCCATCATCTTCTCGCTCGCTGTCATCTGTGGAGCTTTCAGAGCCTGTGGGAAACAAAAGGGTGGCACTAAAACATTAGCTCTGCTCTAGTGATAAATTAGACAACCCATTTTGATCAATTAATTTTTATGCAATTCTGTTTTAGTATCATTGATATTCTATTACAGCTTTTGTTAATATTTTGAAAACAAGTTTTTTTGAATCAGAAATATTTTAGCATTTAATTTATGATTTTTTTTTTTAGTACTTCAACTAATTACATAACATTAGTGGTGTCAAAATATGGCGTTAACGCATGCAATGAAATTTTTTTTTAGATCAATGCCTTAAATATTTTTAATTAACGCAGGGGCATGGCTAGGATTAGCCGTCACCCCATTCACAACTGCAGCTTCCCACCGAACAATCGTCTTTGTCAGACGTTGAAATTCATTCTGACTTTTCAGGGGATGTCATTTCAACATTTGACAAAGACGATTGTTCAGTGGGTTCTGTCACTTTTTCTCTTGACAAGAAGTGCATTTATTCAGTCGCAGAACGTCTTTACTATCACATCAAATGGGAGACATTTGACCCATACCCAGGTCTTAAGTCTGCCTACACTGGACGCGATGAAGTGACCATTGAAACCATTTTGTGGAATTTATGTCAGCATGTCATAACTAGAACGCAACAGCAGCATCCTGTTCTCTCGAGACACATTGCAACTTGTTACACCTCTATTAATGACTGTCGCATAATTCTTCACCTTCAAGCAAGCAAACAGTATGAATATGAATGTACCTGGAAGGCCGTTGAGAATGGATGTGATCTCAATGGGCTTGATGGGCATCTGCTGGCTTCCTGTATCACCATAGCCCTCCGTCGTTGAGAAATCATCACTGCCAGAGTTTGGTTTGGACAATCGGTTGATGCAATTTTTGGCGGAAGGAAGATCCTCTCCGTCTGTCAGATTCCCTATCCGGTCTCTTTCTCGTTCTGCTTTATTCTGTGATTAAACAAAAACAATAAATTAACAATGCAACCTCTCTAAATATGAATATGCATAAATAATACACCACAGTCAGCAAGATTTATATTTGAAAGGTTTTATTACTTTATTTAGCAAGGATGTATTAAACTGATCAAACCACAAATATATGCTTTTCCTTAAACTTCTTGTTCAAAGTAATGAAATTACACGTATGTAAACGTGTATATATATATATATATATATATATATATATATAAACTATATAAATAATTTATAAAAAATAATAATATATAATAAATGAAATACATTTTTAGGGTGTTATTGATTAAATAAATGATGCAGCCTTTGTGAAGATAAGACATTTAAATATATAAAAAAATCTTGCATGCTGATGAAAAAAAAAAAAGACTGTACCTTTATTTTTTTCCTGTGTTTTATTTTAGGGACGTTCTTATTGGCTGGTCTGACGATTTTGTCAGCTTTGATCCACTCGTCATACCTGTTAAGAGAGACAGATTGGTTAACATTTACTGAATATGGCTCCAAAACTGCAATTGAGAGATGCAATGTGCAAATAAGATATTACACTGCACAAGTCACAACTGCAAGATACAGGCACAAATGTACCATAAACATAAAATGTTGCGAAAGAGAAAACATGACTAGTATATAGCACCAAAGCTGCAACTGCAACAGGGTCTTCAAAAGATCTTGCTTGGCTATTTTTGTCAGAAACAAGCTCTAGCATCAGAAACATCTATACAACACACAAATCCAAGTCTGAGAAGAAAAAGTGGAGTATGTCAGGATGACATGTCCTAGTTTTAAGTTGTTCATACTGACAACAATTTGTGATGGCAAAACAACTGTTATCATTCCTTTTCAATGAGAGTAAAAAAACAACAACAACAACAAAAAAACACTCAGAACTCAAATGACGTCTATGTACTTAAGTTTTATATGGCAACTGAAGAACTGCCCTTGAGATGACAGCTAACAGCTTGAACCATGAGGGTGTTAATACACGGGGGCAACTTTTGCAAGATACATTTTTTTGACCAATATTGTTTGGGCACTTTTCAATTGAGAATCTGTCTCACCTGGTTGACTATTTATGGCAACATTTTCTAAAGTTGTCTGGCAACATTTTTCAAAAAGTTGTCCAGTGTATTATCAGCCTGAGTTCACGTGATCCATCTCAGTGCAATCCTCTGTACAAATAGCTACAAGTAAACAAGTAAACGTGCTTTCACAGTCTCTTCATCTCTGATCATAAGTCAAAAAACTTGAATGTGTCAAGTATTAAATGCACACCTGACATATTCCTATTAAACAACCCAGAAACATTCTTCAGAGGAGATGATAAGAGGCTGTATCAATCTATCACTAAGCTAATAATTTTCCACAAGACGACAAATAAAACTAAAAAGCACCCCCTTAATCTGGCAAGTCGAGTTCACAAAGTGCCAGTTGGATATAAATATTTGAATAGAACTAACTGCAAAAAAATTATCAAGTTTTCCCGTTCAATGTATCAAATCTGAAAAGAACATCGTAGGTAAAATAAATATTAAAGGGTCAAAATACAGACTTCTGCTTTCCTGTCCCAAGCACGTCTTGAGTAACAAAAAAGCCATTAGGCATTACGTCAAGTCAAGTCACTTTTATTTATATAGTGCTTTTAACAATACAGATTGTAGCAAACACTGAACATTATCAAGTAGGAAAATGGAGTAATGGTAATGTATAATGACGAGATTAAACTTTATTTATCAAATGCAGAGACGGTCTCTGTAATTAAAAACGACAATAATTACTAGAAGGTATCCCCAACTAAGCAAGCCAAAGGCATTAGTGATCAAGACCTGTTTGCAAACATGGGTATACATCGGGGGTCTTCTAATTGTGACACCTTTTGCAAAGTGGGTGAAGCTGTAATCTGCTGATTGGTCAGTTTGAATGTCTCACATCTGGTTTTTGATTAAGATCGTAACTGCTCTGTCTCTTTTCTTTCCTGGAGCTCTTTTTGGGGCTCTAGCCTCCTCTCTCTCTTTCTCTCAGGTAATATTTTACATACATACTTGGTACAATTAACTGTTTATATTTTACAATCCTTCATCTATTTTGTAACCAATTCAAGTGTAACCATAACAAGCTAATGTTATTAAACTATTTTAATTATAAATTATGTTCTAACTAGTCTTTATTAAAAATGAAAATTGAAAACTGAAGTGCTACGCTACCTATTGCAATACAACATAGTCACTTAACAGCAATACTCTCCTACATATTTAGCTGCTTATATCCATTGCTTGTATAAGTGGCAGTGGGTGGTAACGGACTAGAAATGTACAGTTTTATACCATTGTGCTGATAACGTTTCTTTAAACATTCTGCAATACTATTGCTTAAAGTGCAGAAGTGCAAACTGTGCTGTGTTTTTGGACTTATCAATCAGTATTTATTACTTTTGGATGGCCAGAAAGTATTGATGGGTACATGATGAGCGCCTGTTCTGTGCCACCGCGATCAGTCCGTGCAATGGGTGTCGTGTAAAACTGTTTAGCAGTATAACTACACCATTAATTATTATATAGTTCTCAGTCTTTGTAACATGTCTCAGCAATGCATTTCTAACATGTATAATGGATTTACAAACAATTCTCAAAATTTACTTTACACAGTCTTTAAACATTTCCGCATTTCAAAACCAAAAAAGCTGTGGTCAGTCACTTGATGTGTCCAACAAGAAGTAATAAAGCGCAGCAGTAATTATGTATTTTTGTAGGCCGACCCATAAGTGAGAATCAACCTGCTTCCATTGATGATAACCAATAGGATTTTTCAACTGGCTCTTGAAATATTGCAGAAAATACCAATAAGAGCGCTGGCTATAAACGAACAACACATGACGTCAACAACACCATCGAGTTTCACTGGCCTTATTTCAGACATTTACATTTTTTTTAACCAGACATTTTCTGGTTGAATAAAAATACTTATTTCAGGAAGTTAACCAAAAACCTATTACCAAAATGACTTCAACACAATACTGTTGGCAGCACTAAAGTAATCTTTTTTTAGCTTACAAAAACATGAAAATATCTTGAGCTTGTGTTCACCACTGGCCTTGTTACAGACATTTAACCAAAAACCCATTGACTTCAGAATGATGGATCCAGAAGTGCTTAAATTCCTGATTTCAGTCAGGATTTTGTCTGGCTTACAAGAACAATGTGTCTTGAGCTTCTGTTAGAAATTTATCCAAAAACAAAAACCCACTGACTTCATTGCAATGCAAGTGGAAGAGCCAAAAAACCTTGGCCTAAAAAAAACAAAACAAAACAAAACAAAAAAAGAAAAGAAAAGACCCATTGACCTCAGGATGATGGATCCAGAAGTGCTAAAATTCCCTTTCCTGGGGTTTTGACTTAGAAAAACAAATGTGAACAGAAGAGCTAAACAGCTTGATTTTGGGTTTTTGACTACAAAAACAAACATTTCTTGAGGTTGTTCTCACCACTAACCTTATTACAGACATTTAACCAAAAACCCATTGACATTAGTACAATTGGACCCAGAAGTGCTAAAATTCCTTGTTTCTGGGTTTGGGCATGTCTTGAGCTTTCACTTACCACTGTGTTTTGTTTTTCTTTTTAAACAAATTTAACCAAAAAACCCACTAACTTTATTGAAATGCAAGCTTAAAAGCTTGATTTTGGCTTTTCGCCTACAAAAACGTAACATTTCTTGAGCTTGTGTTCACCACCAACCTCATTTTAGACATTAAACCAAAAACCCATTCAAAAAACCCATTGACTCCAGGACGATGGATCCAGAAGAGCTAAAACTCCTTGTTTCTGGGTTTTGGCTTACAAAAACAATGTGAACATGTCTTTTCTTCACTACTGACCTGATTTCAGACATTTAACCGAAAACCCATTCAAAAACCCACTGACTTCATTGCAATACAAACGGAAGAGCTAAAAAGTTAGATTCTGGGTTCTGGCCTACAAAAACTCTCAATCCCTGCAAACTTTCTGACTCCAGTACAATAATCTGATTGGGGCTACCAGGTTTTTGGTCAATGCAAACAGATTAGGCGTGAGTTCCCAGGGTCCTGCCTTACCTGACGTTCCAGCCACAGTAGTGCACCAGGTAGAGCACCTCTCCCCCCTCCAGGTCTGACTCTTTCACAGTGGCTTCGTACGTCTTCTGATTGCGGCCTCGCCCATACCTCACCTGCACCTTCATCCCAGGAGGGTAACACTCAAACTCCTCCCCTTCCTCCCACTCCTGACTGCTGACATCCCTGCAAGAAAGACAATTCAGTACTTCCTGTTTCCTAGCCCTACACTTCCCCCAGACCGCCCTCCCCAAAAAACCCTCCCCAAAGTGATCTTGCTGTCTCAACCTTGTGCTTCTGGGATCTAATTATCCTCATCTTTCCCTGTCGGATAACTCTAGCAAGCCTCTTGATAGAATGAGATTATCGGAGGAAGAGATTATGGGGTCATCAGCCGACTGTCTGAACCTCAACCTGGAATATACTGAGAACTACTACCCAAAAATGAATCTTCTGCCATCACTTACTCACCCTCATGCTGTATCTTTTATGTGGAACAGAAAATTTTCAAGCTGTTTTTTCTATATAATGAAAGCATATGGTGACCAGTAGTTGTCAAGCTTTAAAAACAAAACACTAAAAAAAATAAAGTGCTCCATACAATCTGTGCAGGTGTTCTGAAACTATTGTATTTTGTATACTAACCTGTTATTTACTTTTCACATTTTAAATGCCTCGACCTACAGATAAAATCTGAATAAGGGCTGCTGGAAATAACACCATCTTTGCTCATAGGTAATGGACTTTTTATTTTTAATCTGAACTGTAAGTGTCATGCAATAAGTGAACATATAGATATATGGAAATAAATAAAAACTTGGATATTACTAAAATATATTAATAAAATGGTGATTCAAATTATTAGAACACTAGTACTTTCACCAGCTAAAAAGAGTTTTAAGTAATTATTCCAATTAATAGCAAAATTAATGTTTGAAAACTGATATTTCCCACAGCAAAAGATAATTATACTGACTGACTTAAAACCATTTTAGCTGGTAAAAATACTACTAATTTTGTCCACCAAAGTATAATAAATTATTATTTTATTAATATTATTATAATTATAATTATACTTTAAGTAAATAACTGTATACTAGTTAAACATCTTATGGTACATATAATATCTACATATACATATAGTACTCAATCATTGAATGGTAGTTATAGCCATTTCATTAAATTAATAAACAATTGCACACTATTACATGTTTTGTATACCAAATATTTAGATGTTTCACTATTATGTAATTATGAATTGACTTACTGTTGCAACTATACATAATATAAAAATAATATTGAAAAATTGTATAAATAACTGGAGACTGGTAAAACATTGATCATATTTAATGGTATTATTGTAAATGCATATGTTGCTTGCAAAAAGCACACAACTGGCCGTAAATGGAGAAAAATGCCTTTTGATGCAGTTACAACATCTACTAGAAGGGCCTAACTATTGTTATCCTCAAACATAAAGGCCTTAAAATTACCTTTATGATGTTTTTTTGGAGCTTGACAGCCTACAGTCACTATATGAACAAGCAGCATGAAAGTTCTGCTAAATGTCTCCTTTAGTGTCCCACATAAGACATGAAGGTGAGTAAATACGGTTTCTAACCTTAAAAGGTATTTCAAATGTGACTTTGAACTTGGGTTCAGGATGTGTGCATGTGACAGGGAAAGGGTCAGAGTGCAGCAAGAGGCACAGCGAAGCTCAGCAAGGGGCTAATCACAATCACGTTAGAGAGCAGAGAAGAAGCCACGTTAGACAGTTAGCACACTGAACCCTAACATCCACTGTGTGTAATGACTACAGAGTGTGGACAGCTCTACCGAGACAACCTTGGTTAGTTAGCAGCAAACAACTTAACTAATAATGCAACGACTGAGCTGGGACTAGGCAGGACCCTGGTTCCACATAGTTATTTGATTCACTTGGAGCAAAACAATATAGAAAATGGAGGGGGAAAGCATCATTGCAAAAACCACCAGTGCAGGATGAACGAAAAGCATCTATGAAGACCAGCTAATTCGAGAAGACTGGATTAGTTAAGCAAGTGTAATCTCAAAGGCATTCAAGTCGAGACAATGCAACCAGATTTAATTTATGAACTGAAGACCAGCAGTAGAGGAGGGAACCATTAGAAATTTAATGGTTATGATTCCATTTTGGTTCTGGTTTCTTAAAGTAGTAGTTCACTCAAACATCCTCACTCTCAGGCCATCCAAGATTGGGATGAGATTGTTTCTTCATCAGATTTGGAGAAATGTAGCATTGCATCAGTCTCAGCAATGTATGCTCTGCAGTGAATGGGTGCAGTTAGAACGAGAGTCCAAACACCTGATAAAAACATCAAAACAATCCACACCACTCCAGTTCATCAGTTAATGTCTTGAGAAGATAAAAGCTGTGTGTTTCTGAAAACTAATCATTAACACTTTTTAACCAAACGCCATAATAAAGCTTCATCCAGGAGAATCAGGAGAGAAATCTGCACAGATCAAGCACCGTTTACAAGCCATAACAGCTCTAAATAAATATGTGGCTGGATTTTATTTGTGAGAGACATCAGAAGATTTTTTACTGGAGGAGCATTGGAATGTGGACTTGAATTTTGGTTTGAAGTTAAAACATCTTAAAGATGGAATTGCTTCTTTTGTCTTCCCCAGACATCAATGGATAAACTGGATTAGTAGTGTGGATTATTGTGATCAGTTGTCATCAGTTGTTTGGACTCTCATTCTGATGGCACCCACTCACTGCAGAGCATCCACTGCTGAGACACTGATGCAGAGACACATTTCTCCAAATCTGATGAACAAGCAAACTCAATATAATCATAATCTCGGATGACCTGAGGGTGGGGACATTTTCAGCAAATGTTCATTTTTTGGTGAACTATTCCTTTAATGATTTCATGATTCTATTAGTACTGTTGAGTTAGTTCAGAGTTCAGCGTGACTAAACAACTGCAAGTGAGTAAAGTGAGTAAGCCATTAAACCAAATCAAGTCTATAGCTTATAAGACGAAGAACCATTAATAAGACGATAATAGAACAGTAGTCTTACAAAATTCCATTACACTCTTAAAAATAAAAGTTGTTTATTGGCATCCCTGAAGAATTTTAAAGTGGTCAAAAATAATAGAAATCGTCTTTTATGAATTTACTGAAAAATTACAGAAATGAGGAACCAGAAAAAGTTCTTCCCATTGGAACCTTTATTTTTAAGAGTTTTTTTCTCCTCCTTTTTGAAAAAATAGAGCAGCTTCTCGATTCCCAACCCTAACCAGGCACAAATCTTCACATGATCTCAGCCTGAGGGTCTGTTTTCACCCACAAAACATCTCACAACATCACAGCAAAACACTAAAGGCATGATATGAGAGAGCAGAAAGCTTAAGGAAACACTTTAAACAGTGAAGGGCAGCAGTGGTAGAGCTCAACTAGTCAGTCCATCGCTTCAAAGTCACACCTGAATAGCGCAAAACAAAACCTTAAACACCCAGAAAACACAGTGCTGTAGAAACACAAAAACAAAATTCAGATTTAACCCCCGATTCTACTAACTTTTGGAGAAATGTAGTCTGTTTTACATAAGTTTTTTCTAGGAAATTAATACTTTTATTTATCAAGATGCATTAAACTGATTAAAAGTAACAGTAAAGGCATTTATAATGTAACAAAATCAGATCAGCGCTTTTTTTTTGCTGATAAAATATTTTTTTAGATTAAATATTAATATATAAATATTAAAATATTAGTTTCCATGAAAAACGTTAAGCAGTTAAAAATGTTTAACTGTTTTCAACATTGATAATGATCAGAAATGATTAATATTTTAGAATCAGAAATCTTAAAGCAAGTCAGAATATTAGAATAATTTCTGAATGATCATGTGACACTGAAGACTGTAATACTGATGCTGAAAATCCAGCTTTGGTCACAGAAATAAATTACTATTTAAAATAAATTAAAATCACAATACCTTTTTTTATTGTAATAATATTTCACAATTTTTACAGTATATTTGATCACATAAAATCAGCCTTGTAGGGCTTTATAAAACTTGTCAAAGCCGTGTCTACCAGGTTTTGAATCTTACTGTAAAGATGAATCTGATTAAATGTAATTACTGTCTCTATTCCATCACAAGCTGGCTGTGATATAGTGGCTGTAATATGTTATATTCTAGGGATGCACTATATTATCGAAACAATATCGGAATTGACCGATAATGGCTTTAAATGTAAATATCGACCCTATATGATAAATTGTACAGCAAAAAATGCAGTCATTGATAGTTTTATAGTTATTTTAAAAGCTTCAAAGTACTGTCATTCTAAAAAAAACTTAATCAATGTGTAATTCTAACAAATATGTTGTTAAAAGCTAACCAAAATTAAAGATAATTTGCTTATAACGATTTACATACAGGAGAGACTTGGTGTTGTTTCCAAACAAAAAGAAAAATATCAGCATTGGCCAAAATGAGTAAACAATTTCAGCATATTGAATATCGGCAAAAATGCAATATTGTGCATCCCTACTATATTCTGTAACAAAAATTACAGAATATTCACAGGAATTGAGTCACAGGATTCAGATCATTTAAATACCAATTTTCAAACAGACAGAGGAAAAATGAATTGTCCAGCACAACAGAAAATAAGAACTGCATTTTTTCATACATACATTTTCAATGTAAAACGACCAGCCATTGGAAAAAAAAGGGGAAGAGAGAGAAAGCAAACTAAAAAAGCAAACGCTTCGGCCAACATGCATTTTCACAAAGACCATCATGCTTGGCTTCAACGTTTCATCTGTCCTGCTCATGCCAAAGAACATCCATGAATCAAATCAGGGAAATACTTTCACAGGTTTTTAAGTGCTGTCATGATCAATTTAATTATTCCTTTTTAACAACTTTGAGTTACACATTGCAAAAGTAACTGCTTGAACAAAGTCTAAGAGTAGCTGTCACTTTTTTTTATCCATTTCTCACTTAATCGTCCTTAGTTTTGTCTTCTGTAGAGCTAAACTGAACTTTCACAACTGATGAACTTCAAGCTTACTGAAAGATATTGTTTTTTAGAGATTCTTTGCAGCAGAATATGAATTTGTCTCATGCTTGAAGTACTTTGCAACACTGATTCTGTTATTTTCATGATTATTTAAGTGAAGCCACTTCAAAATGATCTGCAATGTATAAAAGTGTTATAGAAATAAAAGTGACTGGATTCTTCAGTCCTCTTTTTCCTCTCATCTATTTTTTTGCACTACAAAAATCTCCAACATAGGCTCATTGGAAATACATGCCTCTATCTACATTTCTGAAAAACTCAAAACACAAACTTACACATACGATTGCTGCAGTTTCCAGTGGAAATGAACACTAGAAGCAGTAAAACTCATACAAACCTCTATTCTTTTTCACAAAAAGTATGATTTGCAGGTCCACAGATTCCATTAATAAAGCCTAATTTTCACAAAACACAATTATGATTTTAATATTTTTTAAATAATATATTATATTTTCAACACAATACAGCACTTTTAGCAACACTCATCAGGTATATGAATTATGAACCACCGCAATAAATACAAACACAGCAATACGTTTCCAAATCAATGCAATGCAAACATGGCAGGGTCACAAAAAATGCAGAAGGGTACTTTAATAACGGTACTGCAGACATTTATTTAGAGGTACGTATTACGAAATGAGCCTTGGTTGAAAATCTCTCTATTTTCACCTCTCTTGCACTAATCTTATTTTTGTACCTGTTTCTCTCTCTCCCATGATGATCTCCTTCAGAGTAGGGCTGTCAAATCAGCTGAAAAATTCGAATTTTGTACTTAAAGTTTGCGTGAAATCAAAATTGACTATATATTTATTATGTTAGCTCACATTGCAATTTTTGCGGTGAATAATTAATCCATGCAGGTCAAGCCACAAAAAAAGCCTTTGTAATCTTTCATCCAAATCTGAAAACGCTCCTCCGCTCTAAAACAACGTCCCTTCTATGATGACATCAGTTTGTCAGCTTGGGCATGAGTGTAACTTCCTTAATCACAGCCCTCCAACTGTCAGTGCTCATTTCTGAATAAAAAGCATACTTTACTACACACAATTAATTAAAAGTATAAAAAACAAGCAAATTTAGAGATCCACATGCACTGACACTCAGACAGGGAGCACAGAATCCCAGACAGGATGTGAGGAGAGTTTAGGCAGCACCTACCCTGACAGATCTTTGTTGTCAAGCTCCTCACATGGTTCCTCCTTCACACTCTCAATGACGGGACTCTGTGCTGTCTGGACGCTCTCTCTGGCCTCCTCTTTCAAATCGCTCTCCTCTCGATCAGCGTGGTTATCATCCTCATCATTTACGCTCCTGGTGTCCGCTTTATCTTCACACAGTGCTGTGGATTCTGCTTTCTCCTCCTGAGATGAAATAACACATAATCCTCACCCATATGTTCTTGCAATTAATTTTATTTGACCCTAATTAAACTTTGCTATAGCTACATTTGTAAATGCATCTTTTTTTTTGTTTCAGCAGCTTGTGTAAGGAAAAAAAGCATGACTTATAAATATACATGAGGTCAGACAGTCCTGCTGAGGGACTAAATAAACAGCTGAAGATACTGGCTGTGCTTCAAAAGCAGTAGTAGTGTACAGCACAATATGCAGTGTATACTGCCTACAGCAGCTTTCTAACTGCAACTGTGAAAAATTACTGAAATATTGTTACTGATCACATTAATGATGAATGTAATGTAATGTGTTTGTCTGGCATCGAAGGGTGCGCTTAAAGTGGCCGTGCTCTCCTGGCTTTTGGACAAAATCCGCCAAATATCATGTTATGTTTATTAACAAAATTATATACATTAAAATTAAAAACTGAGTATGCAGTGCATGGTCAATGCATCGTGATGCATCAACATATTGTATTGAACTGAATCGATGACATGCTAATCGTAATCGAACCGAACAGTGAGACCAGTGTAGGTTCACACCCCTGATAACAACATTATAATATAACATCCTTAAATCATTAGAAAAATAATATAGATTAATTTTTAGAAAATTCATTTCAAAACGGTGAAATAACATTTTGTCATCTCATGATGACATCATAATGTCACATCACTCATGCACAGAGCTTGTGCGAACAGAGAAAAACAATAGCCTAAATACACCCATATGCGAAATATATATTTATAAATAAAAATAATAAATTAACCAAACTAAAGAAAGAATGCAACAAGTAACAACAATTATTTCTTTGATTCGCTCTTTAGAAAGCAGCATCCAATAGTTTTCTTTATTTACAAATACACAACTGTTTTTTATTGTGAATGTACACAAAAAACAAATATTTAGAATAGTTTCAAATAATGTTATATTCTTGAGCGAGTATTGTAAGCTGTTTCCACTTTCATAAGGGAAAATAAATCAGGTGGGTGGGGGGTTGATGAAGGTGTGAATCTCTCTATCATTCACACGGAAAGGGCAGCTAAAAGTTGCAGAGCAGGTTTTGCCAAAGTGTCTGTTTTAGGACAAATGTCCCCATTGGTTTGGCTTTTGCAATTTTTGGCATACAGAGTATGACATGCAATATAATACGCTTTATGTTTTTTCTCAAGACGTGGCAGCTCTGACAAAGAAACTGTCTGAAAGAGACGCGCATCTGCTAGAGAGACAAAAACTACAGCTTATTTTTATTTTGCAACACTGTAGTTAATTTGACTGTACAAAATGTAAAAATATATTGCAGCAATGACTGTTCCCGGACCTAATTATTTTTAGTTTTATTACCAATATGTCGACATCTCATTGTGTTTTTCAAAATCCCAAACAGAGTCCAACATATCCGTCTATGAACGTGTTTCATAGGCTGTTTTAGATTTGGGAAATACATACGTTATAAATACGTTATAGACAAGACAAAAAAAAAAAATTTTTTTGGGAGACAACACATCTGTGATTTCCAGTGGACAAACCAGGGGTGCGTTTGCAACTCGCTGATTAAGCACCGCAGTACGATGCATTGTACTGGAAACAAATTAGCTACACGCGACTGTTTACTGAACACGGTCACATCTCCATTGTTTGAAACACATTAGTTCAACAACATAGGGCCAATGTTAATGACATCACACACATGTGGTGCAGGAATAACTTCTGCTATTACACTGATTAGAGATCTCAAAGATGCTGCTGTATTGAACATGATACATATTGACTAAGAAACTATGCTTCTAAGCACAGGTCCAAAGCTGTAGTTCCAGCCACATTTGTGACATTGACTGCAAACGTTCGCTTAAACAATGTTTTCGTGAAAAACTAAATCATTGAACTGAGCTGGTAACTACGGAACTTGCGACCATATATCATGCTTTTGCCCACTATTGCCCACCAGATTCTCTTGAATAGACTAGAAAACTCTATTGGCATTAGTGGAAGTGCCTTAGCATAGTTCTTTGGATCACAGATAAGACTAATACTTCATTTGGAAATATAATGGTCTACCCTTATTTTTGTGTGCACTCGCAATTCCAAGAAAAGGCTATGTGTTTGTAAACAAAAAAAATGCAGTTATTATAAGGCTAACAGCAAAAATAGATTGATATTTTATACGAGTTTGAAAAATAAACGGTGCTTTTATCATCGTTGATATTCATCAAAAGCAGCATCAAAATGCAGTGTGCTCACTGGATATTCAGATCTGCATGATGACACTTTTATTATTAATATTATTGATATTAATCAGTTTGTAGCAGTGAATGAGGACGTATCATATCGATCACAAGTGCAATATGGAATACCTCAAGGCTCAGTACTAAGGCTGTTACTTTTTATGCTTTACATGTTACCCTTGGGAGATATTATCAGGAGACACAATGTTAGCTTTCACTGTTATGCTGATGATACTCAGCTCTATATTTCTTCTTAGCCAGGTGAAACACACCAAATTAAGAAACTAATGGAATGCATAGCTGATATAAAAAATTGGATGTAAAGTAACTTCTTACTGTTAAATTCTGACAAAAGAGAGGTGTTAATTATCGGACCTAAAACCCCACATGTAATAATCTAGAACACAGTCTAACACTTGATGGCTGCTCTGTCAATTCTTCTTCATCAGTTAGGAACCTAGGTGTGCTGTTTGATAGCAATCTTTTATTTGAAAGCCATGTTTTTAGCATCTGTAAAACTGCGTTTTTCCATCTCAAGAACATATCTAAATTGCGTTCCATGCTCTCAACCTCAAATGCAGAAATGTTAATTCATGCATTTATGACCTCGAGGCTAGACTACAGTAATGCTTTATTGGGTGGTTGTTCTGCACGCTTGATAAATAGACTACAGTTAATTCAAAATGCAGCAGCTAGTGTTCTTACTAGAACTAGGAAGTATGAGCATATTAGCCTGGTTCTGTCACTGACTCCCTATCAAACATCGTATAGATTTTAAAATCTAAAAACATCACCAGAACCAAATGCACACACTCGCACTATACAGTAAGTCCTTGGCACAACCTGACATGTGCTAAATATTGAACCTAAATATTTGAAATTAGGTGCTGGGTATCCAGCCAGAGGAGAACTGGCCCCAAATAAGCCTGGTTTCTCCCAAGGTTTTTTCCCCCCATTCTCTCATGGATGGGGTTTTGGTTCCTTGCTATCATCTCAGGCTTGCTTAGTTGGGGACACCTAATTTCTAGTGATTATCGTCGTTTTGATTACAGAGACTGTCTCTGCATTTGATAAAAAAAAACTGTTTACTTCTGTTATTATACATTACCATCACTCTGTTCTCCTTTTTGATCATGTTCAGTGCTTTGCTACAATCTGTATTGTTAAAAGTGCTATATAAATAAAAGTGATTGATTGATTGCTAAGAATTCATATTTTAATACAGATTCATAAATAAATTTAATTCAATAAAAATTATTCTCCATTCATATATTTTTGTATAAACAGAATTTAAAGTGAAAGTCTATATTTGTATACATATTTTATATTTTTCAATGTATATATAAAAATTAATTTTTTTAATCTAACTTATATACTGAATATATGCACACACACACACACGTGTGTGAGAGAGAGTGTGTGTGTGTGTGATCCTGGACCACAAAATCAGTCAAGTTGCTGGGGTATATTTGTAGCAACAGTCAAAAATACACTGCATTGGTCAAAATCTTTCTTTTATGCCAAAAATTATTAGCATAATAAGTAAAGATCACGTTCCATAAAGATATTTTGTACATTTCATACTGTAAATATATTAAAACTTAATCTTCAGTACCTTGACCACATGCTGTGTGCTGGAGCGCTCTGCTTCTTTGAGGGCTTTCTGTTCTTCTCCTGCACTGGGTGTGCTTACAGAGACAGCGTTTCCACCACTGGCTGCTTCCTCTGAGTTTACCTCACTCTTTGAGCTCATCTTCTCAGTCGTCTTATATGGCAGATTCATCCGGAAAGTAATTCCCGTGGAGGCGCAGTAGTCCTCAAAGCCATATAGATACCTGCAGGAAGTTCAGCAGCACAGATTACCCCATCACATGATGCTGCTCCACAGTATCAGAGGGTAAGATGGTAGAACTACGGGTCAACTTATAATCACTGCACCTTTAACCTATAAGGGCTGACAGGTATAACAATAATAAACTGATCAACAAAGTCTTATGATGATCTGATCCAAATTGAGCAATTGAGCAAAAAAAAAGAAAAAAGTACAAGCTAAAATGAACATGAAACTTTGAAATGCTGGTGGCACTATAGGCTTTGAGCAATATTTAGATTGTAATAATGTTTTGAAATGAGATTTATCATTATATAATTTCAGTTTTAATTATAATTTTATTATATTATTAAAATCTTTGTACTATTATTTTTATATATTTTTTTTTATAGTCAGGTTTAGTTTTTTTATGACCAGTTTGTAATTTGGCTGTAATGTCACTTTTTTGTTTTTTTAAGTGTTGTTATTTTACTTAATTCATTTTTAATCTTTGTATTTTTTGTCCATTTGTTAAATGTTGTATTTTTTTACATTTTAAATATATTTATATAATTTGCATTTTCTTTATAATTTTATTTTTATTTTATGTCCAGTTTGTAATTAGTACTTCAGCGTAGTCTAAATGAAAATTACAGGTGCTGATCATATAATTAGAATATCTTCAAAAAGTTGATTTATTTCACTAATTCCATTCAAGAAGTGAAACTTGTATAATGTATACATTCATTCCATGCTTTAAACTAAACAACTAAAAGGTGCCACATTTTGCAGTGGCTCTGCACTGAGAGACAGAACAGGTGCATTCAGAGCTTGTTCTCCCCGAACGTTTAACAATGTAACTATCATCAGGGGCTTATGAGGCATGTACGTACTTTCTGTAGGCACACTTGACGTTGTACCCGGCTGCAGAGTTGAGCACGGGGATGCCCAGATCCTGATACACCTGCTTCCAGACAGATCCGCTCTCGATCTTAAACACAGGAAGGAACACAAGTCAAATTGAACACAGACGAAGCAGCAGACTGTGCCCAAAAAATGAATAAATAAATAAATAAACTCACATTGTCAAATCCTCCGAGCTTATTCACCAGCCTGTAGAGTTTGAAAAGATTCAGATTCCTGTAGCCCAGCACCGGACGCTTATTGATAGGAGTTCCTGAGCAGAATAGTAGAAAAACCTCTTAAACATTAATGCATTTGGAATTTGCTTTATACTAAGTGATTTGCATTGCATTCAGGATATGCATTTCACAAAGCGTTCTTTTAACCGCTAGTTTGCTATTGTTAAAAATCCACTTTGAAGATTGAAATAAAATAAAATAGAAACAATCAAATGATTAAAACTGAAATAAACACGACAGCTTTATATAATATACAATTTCTGTACATATACACGCACACACTCACAAACACACACACACATATTTACATACAATTTAAATAAAGTACAAATACAAAAAAAAAATTAGTGACATGCATCTGATTTTTATTTATTTATTTTATAAAATATAATATATAAGAATAAATTCACATTTTAATCCAGCTTCATAAATAAATCAATTACAATAAAAAAATTATCTCCACACATATATTCTTTTTAAAATGGAATATGCAGATAAAAATGAAAGCTTTATGATAATAAAAAAATAACAATCACATTACAAAATAACAAAAAAAAAGAAAAAAAAAAAAGAACATAAAAAGCAAGATATTAATAAATACTATAATAGTATAAAAATAATGCTGAAACACTGCTCACCTCTATCCTCCATAAATTTGTAAAGCTGCTGCAAAAAGTTATCCTTCTCTTCTGGGAATGGCTCTACTTCCTCCTGCATACAGAAAACACAAACAGAGAGAGCAGGGTGTCATTCATAGGTATCTCTAAAAAAAAAAAAAAAAAACTAGCTAGCTAGGCTACAAGCTACTAACCAAAAGTAGTTTTCAACTGAAGCTATTTGAGAGAACAATATCTTTACAAGAGTTAGGGCTGTCACGATATTCGACTTTTCACACCAATGTTATTGTGGCCAAAAGAATTCACAATATCTATATATCGCGATATCTATACAAACCTTTGGGGGAAAAAACTTATTTGGGGGGAAAAAAATATTTTTTACTTTGTTTATTTTGTTTCGGTTTTTTAAAATTTAAATACAAAAACAGAAAACAGCTGTTAACAGGTTAAGTTAATGTTAAAGGGCATAATCCTTGGGGGTGTGGACACGTAGGTGGGTAAAAAGGCTGGTGGTGTTGCCCCCCTTTGCACTGACCGTAGCCCAACAGATTCTGCAGACTGGGTAAGGCCAGTGGTTCTCAATCCCACTCCTCGTATACCCCCGCTCTGCACATTTTGTATGTTTCTCTTATCCCTTTAAAAGTTTGTTCTATTCGAACGCAAGTGCCCTGCGAAGTGGACATCAGGATATTTCGCAATAATTCCAATTCGAAGGGAATGTATGCTTTCCTTTCCTCTGGCACTAAAAATGTGCGAGACGTGAATTAATTTATTTACAGAGGTTTATGATGTCACACTCGTCCAATTGTGCTTGCCTTCAAATAAAGAACTTTATATTGACCAGATTGTTAGTTAGTTACAAGTCAATATCGTCTATATAGACAGCGATTTTAAAAATAAATAAATAAAAAGTAAACTTGTAAAACTGCGGTGTTAAATGTTATGCGGTTGAAAATTTGGGAGCACCCAACTTTTGTGCTGGTGCACCTAAGAAAAAAAGTTAGGCGCACCAGTGGAACCAGTGCAAAAAGTTAGTCTAGAGCCCTGCGATGTCCATATTTCATGATTTGAATATCACGGTTATCGTAAATTCCGGTATACCACGACACCATGACAACAGCAGAAGAGTAGAAAATTGAGACATTTTTACCATTAAAAATAGACTTGGGCAATATATATTGAAGAGACGATATATATATATGACGAGATGCGCATAATATATCATTCGATATAAATAGACCAGCCCTAAAAATAGCGTTTTTCTATGTGAATATATATTTTAAAATGTAATTTATTGCTGTGGTCAAAGTTGAATTTTCAGCATCATTACTTCAGTCTTCAGCGTTACATGATCCTTCAGAAATCCAGGGTTCTTACACCTTTTCCAACTTCAAATTCCAGCACTTCTCAAGCACTTTCAAGGTGCATTTTTATGCTTTTCC
>JAUYWG010000047.1:22768420-22792247 GCA_034779775.1 Enteromius afrohamiltoni
TATAAATAAAACACACACACATGCCTATATATATTTAGGAACAATGCAATATGTTTATATAATTTGTAGAAATATAAATATATACACAAACACGTGTAAATAGGTCTAAATATATACTCACTATGTGACATAATAAATTTACACAGTATACACATACACGTATGTACATGTATATATATATATATATATGTGTGTTTGCGATTGTTCAACACTTGAGGCCTTCCACCAGTTCCCAAGATACTGTTCTGACTCAGGTTTTTGATGCTGTGGGTCATAGTATTTTAATCTTAATTAACTGTTGTCTGGCCTTGGGCTCCATGCCAGCTCATTTAAAACATGCTATAGTGCAGCCGTTATTAACGAGTTCTATATTTTGGACTCTACAGAGTTATCTAATTTTAGACCGATTTTGAAACTCCCCTTTCTTCTCTAAAGTTATCAAGAAGGTTGTTTATATTCAATTACAAAAATTTTAAAGAAAAAATTCTGTGCTGGAAGTTTTTCAGTCAGGTTTTAGGCAGCTATATAGCACTGAGGCTGCACTTTTAAATGTTTACAATTATATTTTATTATTTCTTGATTCTGGAGCTTCGGCTATTTTAGTGTTGTTGAACCTTAGTGCGGCGTTTGATATGGGGATCACAATATTTTGTTATCTAGATTGGAACACCTTGTGGGTGTACAAGGAATGTCCCTTTAGTGGTTTAAATCTTATTTAACAGATATCATTTTTGCAGTTAAAGTTGGGGATTATCTATCGACTGTTGCTCCACTTGCCTGTGGTGTTCCTCAAGGGTCCATTCTTGCTGCTTTTGGGAACCATTTTTAGAAAATATTGTGTTGCTTTTCAATGTTATGCAGATGACAAACAGATTCATATGCCTTTTCATACGAATGATAAGAATGCTTTCACTCTGCTTTCAGACTGCTTAAGAGGTGTAAAAAGCTGGATGGCTGAAAACTTTCTGAAATTTAATGAAAAGAAGAGAGATTACTTTATTTAGACAAGCTGGAAATTTTGGCCTCTGTAAATGCAAATTTGAGTTCTAGGTGTTTGGTTTGATAGAGCACTGAAATTTAATAAGCAAATAAACAATGTAGTTAAATGTAGTTTTTTTGAGACTAAAGATTTTTCTTTCTTTTACTGATCTTTAGAAACTTGAATTGATTACTGTAATACTTTGTATACAGGAGTAAATCAGACACCGATTTTATCTTCTCTCAGATAGTTGCCAGTTTGTTTTCAAATAGAATAGTGTTAGTGTTGGTTTTAAATCCCTGAATGAGCCCACTTATCCCGCCATATCTATAGTTCTAACCCTATATCTAACCCTATCTATAGTTTCTCCGAAAAAAACTCTGCACATTAATTTTTATAGCGCCGGTTTAACATTCAAACATTGCTATATGCTTGAACTGTTTTAGTATATAGATTTTATTTTAGGCAAGTTATGATGATTTGAGAAGGCTAAACTGTTCAAACATAAACTTGACCAGCTCACTTTTTGCCACTTCCCCTTGGGCCTTTAAAAAAACAAAACCTTTTATTCAACGGTATTAAAAAACTTTTATTATGTTTTTTCTAAATTTACTTGATAAAAAGATAAAATAATAATAGTAATGAAATTTTGCCTTTATACATAATACTATTTTAATAGCCGAAACAGTCGGGTATAAAGCCGTTTTGGTAGAAGAGGAAAAAGGACTCTGTGTTAGCTCAGGCACAAATACTTCGCATTCTTTCATACATTAAAATATAACAAATATTTAATTCAATTAAATAATTTAGTATTATTAATTTATAGCTTTCTATAGATATCATAATAGACCCTGTCACCCTTTGGTGAAGCGCTTCTATTCTAGACCAAGGTGGATAAATAACTAGTTTTCCTAGTTACTTTGATATTGTGATATTAATTTGAAGTAGTGTGAATTAACAAGTAGAATAAATAAAAGTAGAAGCTTTGCAGTTTGTGACGACGGTGGTGCCTCTGTGTTCTGCTGACCGTGCTTCAGCTTCTGTTGGATATGCATTTATTAGCGCACAGTTTATGTAGGTTAAACATTTAAATTAACATTGTGATAAGTTTTTACTGTTTTTTAACTATGATTTGTGGTTATTTGAGGAGGCTAAAATTAATCAAACATTAGCTATGATCAACTTGCTGTGAAGAAATCGAACGACATCCTGCAGATGCCAATGTCAATGAAGTCTCAAATTGATAAAGATAAAAAGTATGATATACTTTATGATACAAAACCCAGAGCCTATATCGCAACACAGTCCGTTGTTATAAATAAAGGTGACTTTGGTAAATTTGTTTAATTAAAGAAAAATTAGGAATAATAATTTAAATCGAATAATTAAAAAAAAAAAAAATCCTGAAAAATCCCAAAATCCTGGAGGGACTATTGACTACATGATCATATCATCGTGTTATTTACTGCAATGTAAATAATAGCCCCAAAGTAAAGATTATTAGTTTATTTTGATTATTTCGGGGACAATTTGGAACAGGTGGGGCTCAGAACCCTTCAACCCTTCAATACCTCCAAAGTGGGGAATGGCAGTAAAAGGTTAAGAAACACTGCTGTAAACCAACTAAAATATCACTGTCATCAAGTCACGTTCATATTTTTTACCGAAAAAGGATCCATGACTATTTGATGTGCAGAATTACTCCACTACCTGACTAATCAATGACACCTCAAACAGAAAGATCGATGTGTGACTGAGTAATGATGAGCACACAAGAGCCATATCTGTCATTGTGCCTCTGGGACGTATCCTGTTTGAGTCGAAAACCATTGGCTTTTCTCTAATTTGTGTCTGGGGACAAAGAATTCCAGGGCTGCGTTTGTCCTATTTGTCTGACTGCTAAAAGAAGAGGCGTAATTTGCGACAGCAAACACTGTGTAATCTGTATTCCCAGAAGAACCCACAGACACACAGGTGAGGAGTGTTTTATCAGCACAACGTAATCAGTGACACTCACAACATGTAAGGTGTGTTCTGATTGCTCTTACTGAAGTGGAATTTTGAAAATGTTACATTGCCATTCAGTGTAACTAAATATTTATGTGAAAATTCAAACCGTGTGGTTTCGCGGCACTGAAACCACGCTCACTCACGGCAAAGCTGCCATCTCTCTTAACTGTCTTCCTCAAGCAGCTTCATTTACATAAGGAGTCCAAGCTCAGTTGTTCTGTAATTTATAGCAACAACGTAACATGACGAAGGCATAGACAGCTAGATAGTAAACTGTAGGCTGTAGAATCTAATAGTAATGACAGTAAATCAAGATTTAACGAAAGACCCACTGATGCTTATGCACTCTGTAAAACCTCATCTACCACTTCAACAGCACCTCCCACTAGCAGAGAATGAACTGGCATATATATGTATATACACATACATACCGCCACAAATGTCTGTGGGAAACATTCGAGTACCATATTTACTACATAATGTAATTACACAAGATACTTCATACTAATCATACTTTGCAATAGCTTAATAACCACACTTTATATCCTCACTCATGCATGGTTCTTTATCAAAGTAGCATGTCAACTTCCAGCAGCACAGTGATTTTTGTGATTCAATGTCAAATCATGCATGATCGCAAAATATTGCCTAACTTAGAGTAAAGGCACTTACATGGGATTGGAGCGTCGGCCTCCACGGTTTCCTTTTTTGCCGATGACAGGAGTGCCGAAGTGCTCAGGGTTAGTCAGAGGAAGCCTGTCAAGCGTCTGGAAGAAAAACAGACGTAAGGGTTAAAAACTATAAAAATACCTGTGCTGTCAAAAGATCAATCGATATTAATTATTATTAATATTTTTTTTACATAATGTATATGCACACTGTTAATTTATTACGCATATATAAAACTGAAATAAAATTATTAAGAAAAAAAAAAGAATAAAATAAACACAAAAATTCTAAATATTAAATCAAATTATATCAGTATCTACAATAATTAAAAATTTGTTTTAAATATAAAACAAAATATACAATATCTAAATAGATTACAATTTAATTTTAACTCAATTTAAAACTTCATTTAATTAAAACATTTACTAAAATGTGTGTGAAAACAGATATGAAAACAACATCAAAATATTAACAAAAACTATGGACTAATGATGGTCCCAGTAAATATCCCTTGCATTCACATACATGTGTGTAAAAAAATAATTTTGTTACATGAAATGTTATGAAATTAAGTATGTTGTGCTTACTTTTAAGCATCGATTTTTTTCTTAGATTTTTCTTTCAGACAAGGCAGCATTTTTCAGCATTTTCTTTTTTTTTTGAAAATGCTGCATTATTCATTTTGTTAACTTTAAAGTAATAAAGTAAAACTTAATAAATGAAAACTAATAAAAATGACAAAAATTTTTCATTTATTACCTAATCATATGTCTGAAAGTCTGTTAAACTTCCATCCTTAATTACATCCTAAACAACATCCTATATGATATAATGGGTGCCATAATACAGATTAAATACCTTGTTAAGCACTTAGTAGTGTCTATTGTACTGACATGAAGCAAAAGGTTCTTACCATTTAACTTGTGAAGTTATAAAACAGCCTGTACTTACAGTTTGTAATTATGTAGATGAAACAGGCGGCTACTGTTGCACATACAGTGTCTACAGAAAGTATTCAGACCGCCTTAATTGTTTCACTCTTTGTTATATTGCAGCCATTTGCTAAAGCCCTTTAAGTAATTTTTTTCCTTATTTTTTACTCAATGTACACACAGCACCCCATATTGACAGAAAAACACAGAATTGTTGACAATTTTGCAGATTTATTAAAAAAGAAAAACTTAAATATCACATGGTGAACGTTGGTGAACAGCTATTTTTAGGTCTCTCCAGAGATGCTCAGTTGGGTTTATGTCAGGCTGGGCCATTCAAGAACAGTCACGGAGTTGGTATGAAGCCTTCGTTATTTTAGCTGTGTGCTTAGAGTCATTGTCTTGTTGGAAGGTAAACCTTCGGCCCAGTCTGAGGTCCCAAGCACTCGGGAGAAGGTTTTGGTCCAGGATATCCCTGCACTAGGCTGCATTCATCTTTCCCTCGATTGCAACCAGTCGTCCTGTCACCACAGCTGAGAAACACCCTTAGAGCATGACGCTGCCACCACAATGCTCACAATGGTGGGACTGTATTGGACAGGTGATGAGCAGTGCCTGGTTCTCTCCACACATACCGCTTAGAATTAAGCCCAAAAAGTTCTATCTTGGTCTCATCAGACCAGAGAATCTTATTTCTCACCATCTTACAGTCCTTCTGGTGTGTTTTTAGTAAACTCCATGCAGGCTTTAATGTGTCTTGCAACAAGAAGAGGCTTCTGTCAGGCCACTTTGCCATAAATCCCAGACTGGTGGTGGGTTGCAATAATGGTTGACTTTCTACAACTTACTTCCATCTCCCGACTGCATCTCTGGAGCTCAGTCACAGTGATCTTTGGGTTCTTTACCTTTCTCACCAAGGCTCTTTTCCCCCGATAGCTCATTTTGGCCGGATGGCCAGCTCTAGGCGGAGTTCTGATTGTCCAAAACATCTTCTATTTAAGAATTTTGGAGGCCAATGTGCTCTTTTAGGAACCTTAAATACAGCGGAAATGTTGTTTGTACCCATGACCAGATCTGTGCCTTGCCACAATTCTGTCTCTGAGCTCTTCAGGCAGTTCCATTGACCTCATGATTCTCATTTGCTCTGACATGCATTGTGAGCTGTAAGGTCTTATATGGACAGGTGTTTGGTTTGCTAATAATGTCCAATGAGTATAATCAAACACAGCTGGACTCAAATGAAGGTTTAGAACCTTCTTTTTTGATTTTAGAGTCTCAACCAAACTCAACCAAGATGGCGCTCCCCAGTGGGCGACGTTGCGGAGCTCTCAGAGTCAAGTTACTCTTATCTTTACTAATCTTCTGTGCCAAGTCAAGACACACACTGCTAAAACTTTCTATGATCGGGCAACCTTATTAAAACTGAAAGAGCGCGGTAATTTTGGACTCTTTGACCCTATCTCGTTGGAACCCTACCCGGAGCTAACGTGTTATGCTAATCCAACCCTAGGCTGGCCTGAGGAATGGAAGGCTAACCCTCCCGATCATACTGTTTGCAAACGTTCAGTCTCTGGATAATAAGATGGACGAACTCCACCCTTGGATTTCCATGCAGAAGGATTTCAGAATTTCAGGAGTGCTCCATACTATGTTTTTGTGACACCAGGCTGGGGGAAAAGACACCCGCTGCGAAAATAACACCAGATGGCTACACGGTCTTCAGAACAGACCGAAGCGCTGCTGATAGCGGTAAGACTCGCGGCAGAGGAACGGCTGCCCTAGTCAAAAAATTGTGGTGAACTGACTGTAAGATCACGTTAAAATCATGTTCAGAAAATGTGGAATTCCTAACCCTGAAGCTAAGGCCATTTTATTTGCCCAGATAACTGAAGTGTATCATTTGAGTGTCATGTATATCCCCCACTCCGCTAAGAAGGAGGCTGCACTGAAGAAGCTACATGATATGATCAATAAACACAAAAATAAATACCCAAACGCTGTAATTATTCTAGGAGACTTTAATCACTTTAATCTCCGAAAAAACATGCCTAAACTGTATCAGTTTGTCACCTTCCCCACCAGGGGAAATAAAATACTAGACCAATGTTACAGCAACATCAAAAATGCTTTCTCATTTTGGAAAGTCTGATCACCTGGCAATCTAGCTAAAGCCCACCAACAACAAAAGGCTCCAGACAAAGCCAGTCACAGTCAGGACTGTGGTCCAACACCTGGACTGATGGTGCAAAAGCCAGCCTGGAGGGCTGCTTTGAGGCTACAGACTGGAACACTTTCAAAGAGGCCACTAACGACATCCATGAATACACTGAGACTGTGAGTGACTACATTAGTTGGTGTACGTCCATATGTGCCTCTCCAAGAACTGTGCGTAGGTTCCTCAACAAAAAACCCTGGTTTAACAGTGACATTAAACAGAAGATCAAGGAGAGGAGGGAGGCCTTCAAGGCAGGAGATCATATGGAGTATAAGAGAGCCCGCTATGAGCTGCAGAAGACCAGAGTAGCAAAAAGGGCACACTCACAAACACTTGAAGGCTATTACCTCAACCACAACACGTGCAGCATGTGGCAGGGAATCCAAGCCATCACTAATTACAGAGGAACCATGACAGTCACTGACCCCCGAGACTCCACCCTTCCAGACCACCTTAACACCTTCTATTCCAGGTTTGACAGACTGAACACAACATACAAAACCTTCAAAGACCCCCTGTGACCCCACGGACACTGTCTTCCACTGTCCACACAGGTCCTGGAAGCTCTGAAGAAGGTGAACCCCCACAAAGCTGCAGGACCATTCCCCCCAAAGTTTTCAAGACCTGTCACTATCCCAGGCAACAGTCCCCTGTATTTTTAAATCCTCCACCATCATACCAGTTCCCAAAAGACCGGACACATCTGCCTTGAATGACTTCAGGCCAGTGGCACTCACACCAGTCGTCATGAAGTCATGAAGTCACACACATCAACCACATGGTCCCAGACACTATAGACCCCCTCCATTTTGCATATCGCACCAACCGCTCAGTGGATAATGGAACAGCAATAGCCCTGCACCACACTCTGCAACACCTGGAAAGTAGCAGAACGTATGTCAGGATGCTCATCCTAGACTCCAGTTCTGCTTTTAACACCATACGCCCGGGCAAGCTGATCGAGAAGTTGACAGACCTTGGCAGTCTGGGTACAGGACCCTGGTAAACAATGTTCTTGTCTGCGGAGAGGAGAATCACCTCATCCTTCCATGGCCTCTCTGTACACACAGCGTTGTCAGAAAAGAGCAGAAGGACTCACTCCATCCAGCTCACTCTCTGTTCAGACAAAAACTATACGTACAACCTGAGACCCAACAAAACGGACAGCATCATCACACACAGAAGAATGTTCTTCCACAGTTTCTTCCCTGCCACAGTCAGACTCATGGCTAAACAAAAACACTAAACACTTAAAACAACACTAAAACAACACCACACTACCTCACCTCACTTGTATTGTACAAGGTGTTTTTTCTGTGGAACAGAAGCAAATGTGCAATAATATCCTTTCTATGTGCAATAATATTTTTTCTGTGAAAAAGTATAAAAAGGTGCAATAGCAAATCTGTGCAATACTGTAACTGTGAAATATCTACAATGCAGCTTGGACTAACTTTTGGGCAGTACTAGTCCAAGCATTTAAAGAAAAAAACGCTTCTGTCTTAAGAATTTATTTATTTATAGATACTTTATTTAGTTATGTTCTATTCTCTATTTTATTCTCTTGTTGTTTGTTCTTTATGCTTAGTTTTTTTTTTAATCTCTTAACTTTTTAAACATGCCCCGAGAGCTCTGCACTAGAATTCCAATGTGCATAGGACTGTTGGTTTTATGTGCAAATGGCAAATCAAAATCTTGAATCTTAAGGATGATCAGAAGAAATGGACAGCACCTGAGGTAAATATATGAGTGTCGCAGCAAAGGGCCTAGAACCATGTAATATTTCAGTTTTTCTTTTTTAATAAATCTGCAAAAATGCCAACAATTCTATCTTTTTCTGTCAATATGAGGTGCTGTGTGTACATTAATGGGGAAAAGAATTAAATGATTTTAGCTGCAATATGGCTGCAATATAGCAAAGACTGAAACATTTGGGGATCTGAATACTTTGCACGATTTGGGAAAAATGTCACGTTGCGATTATTAAGGTCAAAATTGCGATTGTGATACGATATATAAGTGGTTTGACTCAAATTGCTTGTTATAAAGGAAAATGCACACACAGATTACTAATAATGCTGAAATATGTTTTTCTCAACTGAGATACAGTATACAGTGCAATCTAGCAACAACTAAAAATGAACAATGTTTTCAAATGAAAACTAAATTGTAAAAAATTAAATAACAGTAATGTCTTTACATTACTTAAATTAAATTTAAAATAAAATTAAAAAGTCAAAAGTACAGATAAATAAAATAAATACCCATTTTTTTTATTTTTACATGTTTTTTAGCAGGATTTAACATATACTTAGTATATTTCTTTTGGTATCTCTTGTCTCTCTACTCTATTGGCATTAGTGGAAGTGCCTTAGCATGGTTCAAATCATACTTATCTGACTGCTATCAGTCTGTAGCTGTAGGAGTACCTCAAGGTAAAGTACTAGGGCTGTTACGTTTACGCTTTATATGTTACCCTTGGGAGATGTTATCAGAAGACATGGTGTTAGCTTTCACTGTTATGCTGATGATCCTCAGCTCTATATTTCTTAGCCAGGTGAAACACACCAAATTGAAAAACTAACGGAATGCATAGCTGATAAAAAAATGGATGACAAGTAACTTCTTACTTTTAAATTCAGAAAAAAAACACAGGTGTTAATTTTTAGACCTAAAAACCCCACATGTAATAATCTAGAACACCGTCTAACACTTGATGGCTGATTATTTTCCTATTTAGCACCCAAGCTCTGGAACAATTTACCTAATACTGGTTGGGAGGCAGGAACACTCTGTCAGTTTAAATCTAAATTAAAGACACATCTCTTTACTCTTACACTTAACACACTGATACACGTTTATTAATCAAATCCGTTAAAGGATTGATAGGCTGCATTAATTAGATCAACTGGAACCGAGAACACTCCCCTTAACACACAGTGTACTCTTTCTTATTCTGTTTCTCAGTCTGTATCCAGATCAGATGGTGTATCAGCACAAAGAGATGTTCTTCATTGGAGACGAGAACAACTAGATAGGCCCTGTGGACAGATCACCGGAACCAAAGGCACACAAACACACACACACTATAAGTCCTTTGGACAATTTGACATGTATCCGGCCAGAGGAGAACTGGCCCCAACTAAGCCTGGTTTATCCCAAGGTTTTTTTTCCCCCCATTCTTTCACAAATGGGGTTTTGGTTCATTGCCGCTGTCACCTCTGGCTTGCTTAGTTGGGGGCCCCTAATTTCTAGTGCTTATGATCGGTTTGATTACAGAGACTGTTTTTTGCATTTAATAAATAAATAGTTTAATCTCATCATTATACATTACCATCTCTCTATTCTCCTATTTCATAATATTCAGTGCTTTGCTACAATATGTATTGTTGAAAGCTCTATATAAATAAAAGTAATTTATTGATGTACAGGAGTCTGCTAATGATCTAAACCAATGAGAAAACAGAAAGCGGACTTGCCTCACTCTCGGCGAAGTGTCTCGCTCCTTTCAGGCAGAGAGATGATCGCCTGAGGGTCTTCTCATCACCGTCATCAAACACTGAACCCAGGACACAGAGAGAGAGAGAGACAGAGACACAAGTTATCAGATGCACAAACGCTCCAGGACAGAGTTATGTAAGACCAGTGCTTTAAAAGAGCAGCTCTCGCTTGGGCCGCCCACTGCTCTTCAGCTTAAATGATGAACTCGCAGTGAACATGGGAAAGCGTGGCGGCGGACGACCCACGTAGGCCACCTTCTCAATTGAATTATTTATTGATTTAATCAGTACTCTGGTCCTTGATGCACTTCCGGCGCATTTTCCATGTGTAAGCAGCTGAAGAGAGGCTATATTGTGCGTTTATGAACACTAAAGCTGTGACAAAATCAGTAGTTGGCTTAAAGCTTCATTAGGAGCTGGGACATGCAATATGGTTTAAATTGATCTGAAAGAACGACAGCATCAAATTCAAACCATCTGCTGGAGAAAACATCTGCTGTGACTCACAAGGTGCATCAAGTTCATTTTCTCTCCATGTGAAGACACATGTGGATTATAATTTGCATTAAGACATCAAATTTTTCAAAAATGAAATGAGGAATAAAATCATTGTTTTATGTTTTTGTGAGAGATGGACACCGACCTGTGCGATGAAATATGCATGAAATAACCTGGCTGGTATAATTGTCATGACCATAAAAACACTGCTAAAATTTAACACAAATATAAAATATATGTTCATGACTAGTGTGTAGAACATTTATATTACATTATAGTTTGAATATTACAGGAAATTATGAACCTTATATGAACCATTATGACAATTATGAACCATTATATTTACAATTTAATTATTTTTGGAAACCACAATTATATAATATATAAATATTTTGTATATATAAATATAACAGTGGTCACATACACACTGGATTTAAATCTGCTGTCATTTCACCTTTTAGCGCTTAAACCCAGAAGACGTTCATCTTCGGAACACAAATTTAAGATATTTTTGATGGGATCAGAGAATCATCTGACCCTCCATAGACAGAAATAATTGATATCAGTGGCTCAACTTCAGTTTTGTGACGATACAATCCTTTTTTTGCGCAAGGAAAACAAAACAAATTTTTATATTTTTAATAACATTAATAACTGATCTTATTAAAAATACCTTAATTTGTGTTCCGAAGATGAACAAAGGCCTTATGGGCTTGGAACGACATAAGGGAAAATAATTAATGACATAATTTTTTGGTGAACTAACCCTTTAACTCCTGCAAAATGCAGGTAGTGACAACCGCATTCACAGAAATTGTGTGCAGTTTGTACGGAACTGAATTTAACAACTGGTTGTTGATGATGACGACATCACAAGACTTCCACAAATGGCCGTGTACTGCCAATCGGCTATCTTTTACCTCAGACATTGCAGGATGGAGAAGAGAGGTCTAGGAGCAACCCACACTATAATATTGTAATAATTTATTATTATTATTTATTACTAAATTATAAAAATGTCACTTTCATGTGTAAATCAGTAAAATCATGTAATGTGAATTTTGCAAAATGGGATGTGCTTACAGCCCAATTATCATGTTAAAAAAATGATTATGATTTTTGTCATAGGCCTTGTTTACACGGTCAGTTTAATGTGACCCAACTCCAATTTATTTGCTTATATGTGATCGGATCTGTTCCATGACAGTGTAAACAGGAAAAAAACGGATGCATTAGAATATTTTGAGATCGGTTTCAGGCCTCGTTCATATGTGGAAATAAATTGCATATAAATCAGAGATTTGTGTCAATGTGACTTGTGTAAACAGGCAGACCGGATTTTCCATTCTGTACGTCATTAATAGGGAGACAATTTTGTACTTCTCCGCGTCTTAATGAAGTCATATGTGACTTCGTTAAAAAGGTTTAAACCCATACATTTTGCTATGGTTATGCCTATCATTTATACTCATTTTAGTTTGTAAAGCCAGAGTTGCGTTTCAGTGTAAACAGCAAAACAGAGACTTTGGAAAACAATGGTGTGGCTGCCCACATTCTCTCTACATATCCTTGACAGCTGAGTAAACAATAACATCATGCTCGTTGTTGTACCCAAAGATATGTGTTGGTAGATTCCCCATTCGATCATTCCAAGCATCCGTGATTTAAATAATAGGGAATCTACCTTTATATATCTATGGTTGTACATGCATGTATGGTTATGTAACACTTTATATTTTTAATTGTAACAAAACATTTTTGCTTTTAGCTTTCAGCCAGGCAACACATCCAGAATTCCCAGTTTCAGTCCAGATTTTTCATTTTGGTTCATGCCTACCATTTACCATGTAAGTCCACATGGAGCACTTTAGAACTACATGTTAATTTAAAGTATTACACACACACCAGTATGCAGAAAGATATTTAAGAGGGTTTTTTTTCCAAATATCTTTAATTTCACATTGCTAAATAATGCAATTTTATGTGCATGGACTCTTGGTTTTGTTCCGCGTTAGCTTCCTGTCCAATAATTTTTGCCCTTTTACAAAAACCACAAAGGAACTTGAAAAGTAAGTTACACAATTTTTGTGTAATTTTTTTTTATTACTATAAATTACACTAAATTTATTTTTATTATAGATTTTTAAATATTTGTATTTTCATATTGAATGAAATTGGGTAAGGCACCAAATGAGTTTTCAGTTATTAAAATGCATACTTTCAGTAATAAAAAAATTTATTTTTCGAAAAAGCAAAAATAAATTGTTAATTTTAAGAGTCTTATTTTCTCTTCTATATTTCGGATTGCTCTTTAATAAAGAAGTATTTTACTGAGCATTACATAGATTAACTGAGTAATCAGATAATAACTTTTTGATTACTAAAATAGTCAATAGCTACAGCCCTATTAAGCAGCCCTACAAGCATATCAGATTAACTTTGCTTCTCTCACATATGATCCTATAAACAATAAAACAAGGATGAAAATATTGTTTCTTTCTCTGTCTATGAGCAGTTGAAGAGATCTGTAGAGATATGCAGTGCTAAAATGCAGTCTAGGATGAGATGTAATTGTCTTACCAACGGTGTACAAACTAGCATCTGTAAGTTTGTTGATGGTGGCCTGTTGATAAATCCCATCTTGGTTCCTGGCTTCCACCACAGCGCCCACCTAAAGCACAAATACAGAGTTTGAGTAAGTGGTACCACAGCATTCCTGACCATTTGGGTGCACCCTTTTTAGCATGATTATAGATTTTGTGACATTTTCTCGACAGTTAATTTGGTCATTAATAACACTGTAATGCTAATTAAATTAATAAATAAATAAATAGATATAAATAAATAAAAAGATAAAATATTGCATACATTTCTACTAGCGCTGTCAAAAAATAATAAAAAAAATTAAAATTCATAACTGCAAATACCAAAAATAAAAGTTTTTGTTTATACAAATTAATTTGTCTCTACTGTGTATATTTATTATGCACATTTATACATTTAAACAGTGCACTCCACTAATATTGCCACCCATGGTAAATCTGAGCAAAGGTGGCTGTGAAAATAAATCTGCATTGTTTATACTTTTGATCTTTCCTTAAAGAAAATTACACAATTCTAACCTCTCATTGAATTAAAACAATTGAAAATAGAGAGAAATTATTGTATTGAAATAAACGTTTTTCTCCAATTCTTGTTGACCACAATTATTGGCACCCCTAGAATTTTTTATGAGTAAAATATCTCTGAAGTATATTCCCATTCTTATTCAGAATTTTGAGCACTCCAGGGTGATTATGCACATGAAATTATCCAGCCATGGATTCTTGTTTCACAGAAATATATACAGGAGGGAAAACAAAGCTCAAATTCCTTAATCATCAACACAATGAGAAAAAAACAAATAATATATTTATGATGTACAGCAAAAGATAATTGAGCTTCACCAATTAGTGAAGTGGCTTTAAGAAAAGCTAGAGCAGTGAAAATTTCCACATCAGGGAAATAATTAAGAATTTCCAATCATCATAAAATGTTACAAAGCTGCCTGAAAGAGGACATGTGTCTCTATCATCCTAATACACAGCGAGGAGTAGAGTTTGAGTGGCTAAAGACTCTTCATTCTTTCTTCCTTTTTTCTGCCAAATATAATTACATTTCTTCCTTTTTCAGTTTTTGATTGTAGGAGAAATGTGGACATGTTTTATTAGGATTTATCTTCAACAATTTAGAATAATTTTACCACAGTTTTGGCATTTTATTGCTTGTGTGCTCCAAGCGTAACAAATCTGACTTTGCGAATAACCAATAAATAACTAGCTGTGTGTATTAATCTAGTCTGGGCATTGAATTAGTCTCGTCTTCAGTGGTTTTCACCTATTCCAGCCCGTCATGTTCAAGCTCTTAAGACATCTGCTTGTAAAGATACTCATGAGTGTATTTGTTATTTATTCTCTCTGTAAAAGAATTACTAAGCGCTCAAAAAGCAAACAGCTCTGCCAGACATTAGTGAGATGTTTTCTGATGAGCTGATGGCAGCCGGCGGAGAATAATTACTGTCATAGTCATAATCACAGCTACAGATGCAACAGCTGCTTTGCCAGGAGATCTTCAAACAAATGACTAGGCTAAAAAATAGAAAATAAAACACAAACATCATAAATTTGAAACAGAGGATTATGCGGATGCCTGGCATCACCGGCACCATCAAACATCAGCTCCACACAAGTTTTAAATCATTTTTCTGGAGCTTGACAGATGAGACCTCAGTCTGCTTTTATTGTATGTAAAGAGCAGAGAATATTCTTTCAACCCAAAAGAGTTTGAGAAGCAAGGCCTCTAAACCATAATGACATAATCAAGCCGTCTGTCGTTTGATGGATAGTTTAGAATTTTTAGAAAAAGGTCTGTTTTTGTTTTTACATTATTAATTTCAGGATTTGTGAATCCTTTCATAAGAGATATTCAAGCACTTTTCAACAACTTTCAAGCATTTTACACAGCACTTTAAGCCTTTATCCATCCAATTTTAAACTTCTTTTAACGGGACACTTAAAATATAAGCTACTTTGCGGTAAACACTTATTTAAAATAAAATAAAATAGTACCAGTAGATGCAGCAGAGGAGCCCTTATTGGTTTATTATACATTATTTTTAACTTTTTTGGTTTATATTTTCATAGTATAAAATTACAGAAATACAGAAAAATCTAAATGCTGAGAAAATCACATTTAAAGGTTGTCCAAATGAAGATCTTAACAATGCATATTACTAATCAAAAATTAAGTTTTAATATATTTTCAGTAAGAAATTGACTAAATATATTCATGGAACATGATCTTTACTCACTATCGTAAAGATTTTTGGCAAAAAATAAAAAATAAATCATTTTGACTCAAACAATGTATTTTTGGCTATTGCTACAAATATACCCCAGCGACTTAAGACTGGTTTTGTGATCCAGGGTCACATATATAGTGGGTCCCAAGTTCAAACCAGCATAAAAACACTGCTTCAGAACGTTCGGTTCTCTCTGCCATCTTCATTCTATTAAGCACAAGCAGAACCGATGGACATTTCGAGTGTGAGATTGCCAATAACAAGTGCAGGCAAATGTCTTTAATGTTATAGCAAATTAGAAAAAGGCCAAAATATGCAGGGTAAGGATTATTTAGCAATAAATATGACATTTTTATTGTTTTCTGCAGTACCGATAGCAGAACTGTTAACGCCAGAACCTTGTCGTTAATTCTGTCTTTTATAATTTAGCACAGGTACCGATTAAGTACAGAGTTTCGGTACCCATCTCTAACTGGGGTGGTGTGGATTATTGTGATGTTTTTTATCAGCTGTTCGGACTCACATTCTGATGGTACCTATTCACTGATGCAATAATGCAATGCTAAATGTCTTCAAATCTCATGAAGAAACAAACTCATACTTATCTTGTATGGCCTGAGGGTGAGTCAATTATCAGCAATTTTCATTTTTTCAAATTTCTTTTGCCCTAAATATTCCTTTAAGATATTCTCAAAATATTCCAATAAATATGCTCAAACAGAGTCTGTGTTTGTGGTGCAAGAGGCAGGTTCTTACCTTTAGCGGTCCTTTAATGTGTTCATCGTGAACCTCTGCAGTGGACGAGTTGGGTTTGAAGGTGACCTGGAAAGAGCCACACAGAGTCAGTGAGGATAGTAAACATGGAAGGGTTTTCCCTAAAGGCCAGGGCGCATCGATCGCTCCTATCAGACAGCCAGATCCCCACCAGAGCGCGCCGATATCACAGACACTGTGTCACAGAAGATAATTACACAGAAAGTGGGGCGGACAAAACATGCTGTGCAAGAAGATGGGATAAAAATGGAGGAACAAGATGTCATATTTCCATAAATACCTACAATTATACCTATATAATTATACGCATGTCGGTATTTTCAAAACATAAACTGTATGCGTGTGTGTTTATATATACATAATGTATACAAAAAGAACAAACATATAAAAACAAAAACGTTTACAAAAAATTATAAATAATAAATGTATATAATACTAATAAAATAATAATAATAATTAATACCTTAAGGTCAGACAGCTTACATAAATATAAATACCTCATTAAGATAATGTTAAGTACGTTTTCAATAAATCACATTTCCACCACGTTTTGCACTTGGCAGACACTTCTATCCAAATTATTTCCATATAAATCGAGGTATATAATTGATCAGTTCATGAATTTCCTGGGAATCAAAACTATGACCTTGATGTTTCGTCAAACACAATATCAATGTCACATGTTCGATTCACAGAAACACATGAACTGAAAAGTGCAACGTAAGGTGTAAAGTAAGGTGCTTTGATTAAAACAAATATTAAAATGCATAAAATCTGAATATATATTTATATAAATATATAATACCATGTTTCCTTAAGTAGAACATATTTTTAGAACATATTTATATAAGGTATATAACTGATCAGTTCATGCATTTCCTAATCAAAACTAGGGCTGCAACTAACGATTATTTTGATAATTGATTAGTTGGGCGACAATTTTATCGATTAATCGGATAAAAATTAAATGCTTCTTTAATTTATGTATGGTTTTATATAGTTACAAGAAAAACACCATATTTTAAAAAATACACTGGCATATTCAGTTGTTAAGATATAAACAGCTAAAATAATGTAATTTTGTATAATAAAAGGATATACTGTGTAAAAACACAGTAAATTACATTTGAAAACAGATTTGCTAGTTAACCAGTTAACTTTGTTAACTTTGTAGTTGAAAAAAACTGTAGAAATGCAAAAAGCTAATAGTCACAAATGTACTATTATTTGCATTCGCTGAAAACCAGCGAAGTAAGAAATTTTACCATAATATCATGTAATTGATGTGTTTCGTGTGTCACACTCACCATATGCAAAAATAAAATGCACAAAACTTACAGGAGCTTTTGCCCAAACTGCAAAGGCCTGTTAAATAAATAAAACTAGAGGCATTTCTTAGCTTTAAGATGAGTTTTTCAATTCAATTATTTAATCCAAATACACTTTATTGTTGGATTTCTTTACGAAATTTGTCTTGTATCTCAAAGCGTAACCTATTAAATCTAGCATCTGCACGCAAGCCTTCAGTTGCCTGGCAAAATGTAGTATTTCTTACACAAAATGTGAGAAGGGTCAGACATAATTTTTCCTGACAGGCACTGCTATTTTTTCATATACACATATTGAAAACTTTGCTCAAGTTTATTGTGTAAACTATAATATATATATATTTGCATAACAAAGTATGCTGGCAATGACATAAATTAAAGCACATGGCACACAGTGTTCGAAGAAGAATGCTGGAAAATACGACAGAATTAAGATGCTTGTCTCTAGCCTACTGCAGTACAAGCCGCGGTTCAGCTGCACACGACAAATGGTGCCAGTATGAAAGCACAATCGGCGCGCGCTGCTCCTGTTCTGCATACACGCTGCTTACGCCCTGCTGACGTGTGCAGTGTGAAACCAGCATTAGTGAGTAGCAAGTGAACAGATCTAGTACAACTGTCCCGAAGTTAGCAAACAGTTTAAACAAAAGCACTTAAACTAATCATTTAATTGCATAGAGTCTTATATGCAATTTTACTTCTTAAGTGACTGTGGTACTGCCATGCCATGAAAGCTCGGTCTTGCATAGCGTGCAGGTTACCCTCGTCTTAGAGGCGTTTAATGTAAATTGCTCCCATACCTTGGAGGAGTTGGGGCGCACGCTTTTTCCCCGCAGATGCTTCTGTAACCTCCTTTGCGTGAATGGCTGTGTATCTGTGTGTATTTGTGCATCTTGTGGTTGCGCTCCTCAGTAACGTGAGCAGCCCAACTAAACGATAAATGCATTAGTTGACAACAAATTTCATCATCGATATTTAGCGATTTTAATCGATTCGTTGTTGCAGCCCTATTTAAAACCATGACCGTGATGTTTCTACTGCTGTTTATTTAAGCTACAGAAACACAGAAAACCAAATGCTGAAGTCTGGAAATGCACTTGATCAATGAATATATGACTGTAGGAATATAAAACAAAAACATAATGAGATCCAATGCCCTGCTTTAATTTGCATAAAGACATACACAGAGAGAGAGAGAGAGAGAGAGAGAGAGAGAGAAAGATGCAATGATGTCATCAGTAATACAATGGCAGGAATATGATTACAACCTTGAACAAGGTCTCTGGTTTGTCAGCTGGCAGATAATCATATTTCAGGACTATGAGAGAGGAATTACAAAACATCAGAAAGCATCAAGGAGAAACACATGAGGGGAGAGAGCAGAGCCGAGAGAACGAGGAAGATGGAGAAGAAAATACCCCATTCCTCAGAAGAGACGGCCATGAAAACACCTTCATTACCCAACTACATTCTCTCTCCAACTGCTTTTCTGGTGGACCGATTTTAAAAGATACAAACATTAACCATACATTTGTTCTCTAACACACATATTTTGGCTACACAGGTCATTTAAAAGCCTCTATTGTGTAAAAGGAGTACACTATGTCCTGTTTTAAACGCCATAGGAGCATTAAATAGTTAATAAAGAAACTTTTCTGATACTGACGTTAGCATTAGCCGCCCTTATGCTAACGATTAACTAATCAAATTGCAATGTTCTTTCAAGGTAACAAAGCCTTTCAAGGTAAAAAAGGATAAAATAAAGAAGCGCAGATATTTAGGCCAAAAGGAGCAACGATACAAATTGTTGTAATTTTATCTTTGTTATTTGAATAGACACACATTACAAATAAACATAATTTGACAATTAAAATTTTTGAGTGAACTATCCCTTTAATGACAAGCGGCCCATGTTTAGTTCTGTCCGTTTAAGAGCTGCATACGTCTAATATTCTGACACGTTTTTCTCTTGTTTATTTTTTCTTTAGACACAAGCACCTGTGTTTAACGCTGTGTGTTTTGACAGTATTCCCACAATCACATGTGATAAATATCTTAGTTGAGTAATTAGGCGCTATTTGACAGGCTTTTAGTACGTGCGCGCTTCAGGCGTACTCGTTGAAAAAGCGCGTCTGGACAGCACACATATTAAATGTTTAATCAGCAAGACTTTTAAAGAGAATAAAGTACTTTTTTGATTGTGAATCAGTGCAGTGTCTGGTGAGTGTAATTCTACCACTGAATTAAAACTGATGTGAATGTGTGTCGCGTTGTGCAGCATATTGAGACAGCACAGCTACCCGAAAACCTGGTACCGTAACATTTAAAAAATTTTGGTACCGTCTTGGTACCGAAGTACCGGGTCTTTTGACAACACTAGTCCAAATATATATTTCACATTTTTTAATAAATTAATTGATCAAAAGTGCCAGTAAAGGCTTTAATACAGAGAACAATTTTTTCCCCCAAAGAAACCTTTGAACTTTTGAGTTCTTTTGAACTTTCTTGGAAAAAAGTTTTACATTCCATAGTATAACATAACATAATGATTGCAAATTGCTAAAATAACAGCTCACCTTTGCTTTAACGAGTCGCTTGGCGGTCTTGATCTTGGCCTCACAGAACGCCCCTCTGTATTTGGCGCTCACGTCAGTGCCAACAGTCAGGTAAGGGGGCTCCTCCAGAGTCTGAACAATAACAAACACACAAAACATGCATCATTTTCACTGCCAATTAATTATAATGTGGCATAAGTGATAAAAGTCCATTTGTTCAAAACATGTAAGGTCAGGTGTATGTACTGGAGAAATGAGTATTCAGGAGACTAAAGTGAAGTTCAATCAACTGCTGCATTCACTTTATACAAAACAACAACGTGTGTTGGATACCGAATGAGATGATGTATGCATACCACTGCAAACCACTTTGCAATCGAAATGCATCTAGAAAACAAAACAATGAGAACTAGCAAAGTGAGACAGGTAGGAAAAAATGAAGCCATAAGCAAATACTGAGGGTGTAATGGTGTAGCAACGTCTGAATATGGAATATAGAAACTGTTTGACATTAGAATGCATCAGGATTATTTGATTACCGCTGTAGAAAAACTGCTAGAGTGAAAAAAATAAAAAGTGTTTGCCATAAAATGAGTTTTCATTCAACAGCAAAAAGATGTTATCCTGCCAAACACACACAGAAGCTAACTAGTAACAACAATACAATATGATATGACATCATATAAATATTAATGAATATAATTTTTTTTATAAAATGTTATACAAAATGCAAGCAAGAGAATAAATATAAACAAACTTGGTTTTTAACTTTCATTTTCTAGAAAACTTTCATAAACACAAAAGTAATCAAATGTAAAACAATAACTTTAATTAAAAACAGAACATTCATAAATGTTTATTCACACAACATAGTATTTCTAATATTGCATTAATATTTAAACAATGACACATAGCTTTTTGGGTGTTTGAGTAAACATTGCTTCAGGGTTTTTGATTAATTATTTAAAGAAAGATGAATTAAAACAATGAATAAAGAAGATTTGCAAGCAATAAAAAGCATAATGGCAAATTAAAGCAAATTAGTAAGACTGCTTGAAGGTTTGTATGCTTTTAAGTTATTTCTATCAATGCAGCTACTGTTTAAGCAAAAATTAAAAAAATTAAAAAGTAACGTATTAAATTGGTGAATCCTTTTCGTAAAACTTTATTTTACAGTTACACCTATTAGTTGCTTATTAGCATGTGTATTACTAGAATATTAGCCATTTATTAGTTCTAATTAAGCACATATTAATGCCTTATTCTACATGAACTTATTCTATATCCCTAATCCTACCCAAATACTAAACTTATGAACTACCTTACCAACTATTAATAAGCAGCAAATTAAGAATTTATGAAGGAAGAAGTTGTAGGTAATAGTCAACAAGTGTTACTCTAAACTTTTATATCAGTAGTACTAAAATAAAACTGATGTAACACTTTAATTTAGTTATTGCAACTTTAATATTGTAAACTTTAGCAACAAAATGAACTGTGTGGGAATTGTAAGATGTATTATATATTTTCTCATTATTTAACTGTTTTAAAGTCATTGCACATAAACCTAAAAATACTGAGTAAATTTTAATCTAAAGTCTTTACACATTTAAATCGGTGCATGCTCCAACTCAAGTCACATGTCCGCCCTTTAGATCCGAGAGACAGAAGTTTCTCACACGCGGATGTACGGTAAGTTTTTACCTTTTTTGTAGTAATTTGTGACAACGTATAGGTCCATGATAATTATAAAAGTTTGATTGACTTTGTTGTATAATGCTAACTCGAGGTTACATTAACCTAACGTTAAGTTATAGGCCTGCATTTCCCACTGCCGTTCAGGAAGCACCAGTCTTACACTGAAGTCAGTTTTAAACCAAACAAACTTGTGTTGGTCAGTAAAGTTTACACTAATCCGGCAATTTTGAGGATATTTTTGAAAAATATGGAGCTGCCCACATTCTCTCTGCTTATCCTTGACGACCATGTAACTTAAACAACATCATGAGAGATGTGAAGATGTGAATTACTCACCCTCTTGTAGTATCAAACCCATAAGACCTTTGTTCATCTTCAGTACACAAATTAAGATATTTTTTGATGATATCAGAGAGCTATCTGATCCTCCATGGACAGTAACACAACAGTAATGATTCCAGATCCAGAAACAAAAGTAAAAACATCAGTAAAACAGTCCATGTGATATGAGTGGATCAGCTTCAGTTTTGCCATGCTGAGAATACTTTTGTGGCATAATAAAAACAAAAACAATATAATTTAATCCAACCATTCTTCTCCTGTGATTTACATTTTTCGCCATTTTAGAGAGAATCACAATGTAAGCCTGGGATCTTTTCAGTTGTGTTGCTGTCTATGAAGATTCTGATTGCTCTCTAATCTCATCAAAAATATCTTAATTTGTGTTCTGAAGATGAACGAATGTCTTGCTGGTTTAAAACAGTGTACCCCACCCCTGATGCACAAGTTTACCTTAAATTTATGGCTAAGGGTAACATTATTTGGCTGTAATGGCTCTTATGTTTGTTCAGCTAATGTTTTACTAAACCTGGCTCACTGTTAAACAGGCTTGAGTCAGTTTAGCGTAATCTATACTGTTTAATTTAATCTTTGATTTTAGCAGTACATTTCAAGTAATTTATTTAATCTCTTTTATTTATGTGCAGGAGGACAACCATAATGACACACCTCAAGACACCCCCAAGACTATGTTTGTACATGGAGCTGATGGAAAGGATCCAGTAGATGTATCCATTATTCTTGAAGGCAAGAAGATTTTGCCAGGATGTCACAATACTGCTAAAGACTATGCACTGCTTATGGGACTCATTTATATCATCGACTTCGCATATCCCAGAGCACTGTTTTCAGAAACGTTTTCTAGCACAGGGGTTCCCGACCCCCAAAATAACCGTGCCAGTGACTCGTGACCCCCACTATCCTAAGAAGTGGTTAAAAAATACAAATGTTGTGCACAACGGTGCACATTGGTCGATATTAACCACCGTTTCATTTTAACAAAAATAATATCCTAAGCATAAAGAGATGAAAATTACCTACACATTACGTGCACATGTCGGAAAGTGTTTTTGATTAATCTGTTGTAATCACCTTAGGGGGCGCGATCAAATGGATAGAAATTTGAAAGGCATTGATGGCTTTTGAATTTGCATGTTTGTTTGTTTTTTACTAACAACTTTTTATTTATTTATTTTTTTGTTAGTATTTATAAAATATGTTATTTATAATAGTTAAAAAAAATTATTTGATTTCTTGGAAAACCTCTCACGACCCCCACTTTAGGAACCACTATTCTCATTGTCATTGTTTAACTTGTGAATAAAAATAAACATTAATTGCAATTGTATCTAAGCTGTGTGGTTTATTTAAATGCAGACAAAATTAGGGCTGCTCAATTATGGAAAAAATCGTAATCACGATTATTTTACACGATTACTCATTGACTTTGGAAATATGTTGCATTTATTGAACAGAACAGTGAATTCTCC
>JAUYWG010000047.1:22813399-22827086 GCA_034779775.1 Enteromius afrohamiltoni
TTTTCCCCATGCGTCTTTGCAGACGCAGTACTCGTTCCATGTCTCAGGGAACAGTGGTTACGCAAGTAACCTATACGATTCCTAATTTCAATATAGTTTTAAATATAAGTGTTCTATAGAAGTATTTAATGCAAATGCATCAGAAGTAACTGTAAATAAATTGCAGAAAAATCCAAAAGGAAAAGTAAATTACAGTAATTTTGTAATCCATTATTCCCAACCCTACAAGCCAGGGAATTAAAAATGCATGATTATTATGCCTTTCCACAAAATTCTCATTTCATGGTGCTTTCTAAAAAAACAATATACTTATTTCATTTCAATGTAGATTGCAACTGAGACGAAATTTTTTTCCCAACCTGATTCATTATCGTAGTATCGACTATTTCATAGACAAAGATGGGTCTCAAAGACAAAACATTAATGTGGTAATATACACAGGTTCTCACTCAATAGATTTTACTGCAATGTACTGAGACATAAGCATCAGTCTCTTATGTGAGAGAATCTACGCACTCAAGATTATTAGATGGTCTTCTCTTCCAATATGTAAATAGCCAAAACTATCACTAGAAGAGCAATAAAACATCAGTCAAACGAGCAGCTTAATGAAATACATTATCAAGAGCCTCGGGTTTCTCTTAAACCTCTACAAAGACAGTCAATGAAGCAGATATGATAATTCAAATAAAAGATAACAACAACACAGCCAACAAAGAATCTGAGCACCACCACCGACCAGAGCACTAGAGCGTGATGATCTCTGCAATAATCCTCATGCTGTCCACCTTGCTGCTGGGCATGACCATATGTTTCAGAGGTGGATGCAAGAAGTGTTGGAGTTTGCTAATGGAGCATGACTCAGTGCCCACTGCGCATCCATGAATTTTGCCTTTTACAGACTGAACCCGGTATCTTGCGTAAGCAGACCCAATTTACGCATTCTGTAGGATGTACTTTCTGTTTAAAATGCATGCAGCGACGTTCTATTGTAATCAGAGATGCTTTACTTTATCTGATCACATGTGACAAAGCATGCTTTAGGTTCACCATCCACTGGATTACTCCATTTTCACTGAACAGGCGGTAGTTATTTAAAGTGGTAATATGATGCGATTTAAAATTTTCCTTTCTCTTTGGGGTGTCACAAGCTATGTTATCTATGTTAGTGCATAGACAAAATCCCTGAAGTTGCAAAAATGAACATTTCAAAACCAAAGAGATATTCTTTATAAAAGTTATGACTTGTCCACAACCCCCTAAAATGGCTTGTTTAAACACCCGCTACTTCTCTACATCACAGAGTGGGTTTATTTTCAAACACCACCCAAATGTTTACGCAAAGAAAGAACGTGGAGCTATTCTGGTTCTCACTCTAGTGTTGCAGCTATTTTCAGGAAATGCTGTCATTGTCATTGTGAAAGTGAAACTACTTTATTTGTGCTTCCAAAAGAGGACATAACTAGAAAACAGTGGTCAAATTATATTCACAACACTGTTCCAGAACAGTTCACCACAAATACTGGAGTCTGTTCAGCGCATTCACGGAGGACTCCTAAAGCCTGACAGAGCAGCCTATGCTAGCTGCACACAGAAACTATAAGGTGGAGCAATTCTTCCTCTTCAAGGTAGAGGTGGGCGACATGGAAAAAATAATAATATCCCGTTTTTTTCTGGGGAAATCAAAATTCACTAAAAATGTTTATCCAGATTCTTTTTCTAAGTTGATTTTATATTTTTCAGGAAGAGTAGGTGTATTCAGCGGTACTGAATTAACAAACATGAAATGTGAAACACTATTTACTTCTACACTACATACATCATTTACTCACTCTCAGCTCGTTGATTGAGTCAACTCTGATTGAGTTTCTTTTTTTCTGTTGAACATTGTATTAAATTCAATGGGGCCAGCTACTGTTTGGTTACTCAAAATATCTAATTTTGTGTTTAGCACATAAAAGAAATGAATACAGCTTTGGGACAACATGTAAGTGAGTAAATAATGACAATTATCATTTTTGAGTGAACAATCCCTTTAATGATAAGCAGCAGCATGTTTAGTTCTGTCCCTTTAAGAGCTGCACACATCTAACATCTAACATACGGGCATGTTTTTCTCTTGCCCACCCCTAACTACAAGGACAGCCTGGTGCTTCTGATTCACAACCTTTAAGTTACATTTTCTTTTTAAAAGAACCTGTTACCTACTAGCTCTTATTGTTTCTCTGATCACAAATGCAGACATGGTGTTTTGTTGTAGAAAGATCATCATGTCTCCACTGGATGCAATAAATACCTCGTTTGTAATGTGTTTTATTGTTTTGGTGTTAGCGCCGAGACATGGTATCACGTTATGGTAAGGGGCATAACATTTTGCCACATGCTTGCAGTTTTTGGCCAATCACAACACACTGGATAACTGGCCAATCAGAGCACACTTTACCTTTTTTTTTGAAAGATAAGCTTTGTAAAATTCGACCCGTTTAAGGGGGCGGGGCTTGGAGGAGAAACAGTAATGTACAGTATGTGGAAAATTTTGCACCGCATAAACACATTGTATTACACCAAATACACAAAATAATGTTCTTTTTACCAACATCATATGACTTTACCTTAGTTTAGTCATTAAGTGTATGTAAAGCACCACAATTTAAATCTACAGGTCACAATCTGGTCGGTAGTCACAACAGAAACAAAAGGAAAGCATAAGCACTTTACATTAAAAACAATTGCACAGCACCCTGGTATTACATTTCCTACAATGATGAATTTATGAATATAAACAGGCCAAAAGAAAAGGACACCAGGAAGAAGAGAAAAGTGTCTGTACCGAGCACAAATCTATAATAACAGAGAGCAATGCAGCTGCAGGAAAATGTTTGCACTTCAAAGTTATCATCATAAAGCAAAGTTGCAATGCAAAAGTCAGCAATTGGACTACTAAAATTCATACCCTCTACACAGAAACAAAAAAACAACAACCAGTAAAATACTACTTGAAATGAGTTTAGTTACATCACCAATACCAACTTTAATACAATAACTTAACCTTTAAAATCAGGCAATAAGCTTTTTATTGATGCCATGAATTCAAAATTGTAGGTTTCTGCATTTATCATAAATCTATGTAAAGTATATTTATACATTTGTCTTCAATCCTCCAGGAAGACCAAGAATACTAATACACTTACAAATCTAAAAATACAAATTGTCCAGTTAAACGAGAACATCTTTCCACAACACAATCTAACAGCGTGTAGCCCACCATGGCTTTGCCTTGCTATGATGACTTAAACCAAGGGGTAGGCAACGTCAGTCCTGGAGTGCCGATGTCCTGCAGAGTATAGCTCCAATTCTGTGAAAAAAGAAAAAAAAACTCCCCTGCCTGTAGCCTGTAATCCTAAAGACCTTGATTAGCTTGTTCAGGTTTGTTTGATTAGGGTTGGAGTGAAACTCTGCAAGACATCGGCACTCCAGGACCGATGTTGCCTACCCTTGACTTAAACCAACGTCTAGAGACATTTCAAGTATTTAATCATCTGCCATTCTCCATATCATCTCTATAAAGTGGCTCTAAAGTTCAAGACCATTACCTTCATCTCCGTCCACAGCGATCCTCTCGAGTGAACTCACTTTCAGATCTTCAGCTGAAAGACATGAAAACACACTTCTAATAAGAACAAGAGCAAGATGCTGAACAGATCAGTGAAAAGATTGCTTTGCTGATATGTTTGATCTGACAGTAAGTAGAACAGATTCATATGTAACCAATTGAGTTGTTAGAAAGTAGACGGAAAAAAACAATAATATTTATCCATCATGCTAGGCTTTTTAATATTAGGAAATGTGAATTACTTTAGACCTACACAGAAACACATGCGCCCAACAATGCCCCCCAAAACTGTGCCCTAAATAGAAATAGCTCAGATTTGTTACTCAAACATTTGAACATATTGGTTGGTAATCAGATGGTTGAAAGGGTTAGTTCATTAACCACAGCAACTGTGCTACTGATCGAGGTTGTTTTGGATAAGCATCTCAAATAAATTACTAAATAGTAATGCAACCATTTGACTGCTGCTAAATGTTAGTATTTTTGCTATGAAAGCAAACTGTGCTTGAGAGTGTGTGTTAATTGGGAGGCACAGACATCTGCGGCTCTAGTAGTGTTGTCAAAAGACCCGGTACTTCGGGATCAAGACGGTACTAAAAAACTTGAAATGTTACGGTACCAGGTTTTCTGAAGTACCGGAAGTACCGAGCAACCCGTAAACCCGGTTCTTGCTGCGCTACCCGATAGGTGCGCACTGCGCAGTAGCGTCTTCTTCATAAAAGCACAGAGAGATGGCAATCGGTGGTGCTTACTGATAAGGCGGCTCTGAATCTGCTCGTTGAAAAGAAAGGAGGAAAGAGCCACGGGTGGAAGTATTTTGTTTTTGAGGCTGATGACAATCACAACATCATTGATCACGAAAAACCCATCTGCAAGCGGTGTCAACGAAGTTTTATGTCAAAAGGAGGAAATACGTCGAACCTTATAAAACACCTCAAACATTGCAATTTGCTTAGTTAATTGTTGCTGTGCGTTCACACCGCCGCCGGCGAGAGCGTCAAAATTCGTCCTGTCAACGACGCTTTACAGAGATTTGGTGCTCTTGACGCTCTGACGTAGATGGAATGCTTGTCTTTTATTTAAAGGGGCCGCAAATAAAACAAGCTAGTGCGGACTGACCACACAGAGGGTATAAGTTAACCTCGTGAAATATATTGATTGTGAAAGTAAGAAATTGATCGATGGAAAGAACTTTTTGGTAGTACTTTTTCTTTCAATTAAAAGCCATTTGCTGCAGCTCTCTACAACACATATTTTCCATTTAATCCAATATGTTATGATACGTCAGAATATTCTGCAGCAGTAACAGCTTTGCATGCTCTGGCTCTAAATTCAACTTGAAATTCCCGCTTATTTTTTAGAAAATACATACAGTTAATGCACATTATCAGAATAAAGTTTCTTTATTAACTATTTAATGCTCCTATAGGGTTTAAAACGGGATATAATAGTGTACTATTTTTACACACTAAAGAATTTTAAATGACCTGTGTAGCCAAAATATGTGTGTTAGTGAACAAATGTGTGGTTAATGTTTGTGTCTTTAAAATCGGTCCATCAGAAAAGCAGTTCTAGGCTATGAAATATAGTTTTGCTCTGATTAAATAAAAGTCCTCTTATATAAAAGTGTTTTTGTGTTTTGCTTTGGTACTGAAATTGGTACAGAGAAGCGTGGATTTTCACTGGTATAGGTACCGAATACTGAAATTTTGGTACCGTGACAACACTAGGCTCTAGATATACTTCATGCTTCTAGTCGAGTCCATTAAAGCTGTACGTGAGCTGTTTATAAGACTTTTATTCAGACTCGAAATCTAAAACATTTGTGATTAACAGTTACACTTTTCTTATACAATAAAGACCAACATGAAACTTACAATTAGTCTACCATGCAACATCATATTTTAAATCAAATTATTTACAAAACTAGATCAATCGTAATCATAATATAATAACAATCAAAGTAATACATTTAGCCTAATGTTTTATACAAGTCACATTTGAGTTATAAAGATGTCAAATCACTAAACATCAGAAACTTCCCTGGCTCAATTTTTTTCATTGACATTTTTATATCTGAACAATAAATCAGGAAAGCCAAAACATTAAATGTCATGGATATACATTTACTCAGTGATCCACTACTTTGAATACATGACAATTGTCAACTGAGATTTGAAGCCAAATTACAGGGGGTTGCGGTTTAAAATTTGTTTTGAAATATGGCAACATCATTTATTTTTTGCCTTTGTTGCATATTCAAATGGTGAGTTCTAAAATGGGAAAAAAGCACTTGTTTTTTTTTTGTTTTTTTTTTTACAAAATATGGATGCAACTCAAAAAGTATTAAAGATCTCATAATAACATAAGATTTTAGCTCTTAGCAAACTTTTCTCTTGGCATCCTGTTTTAAGATGTTATGTGGATCATTTTCAGAGATATAGAAAGTTGAATTTGGCTCCAAGAGCAAATTGTACACATTTCAGTGGTCAAAAACCAGTCGAAGTGTGGGTCACAAAATGATCAAAATATTTTTTTTGCCAATGATCTCTGGTTGAGTTGACTTGGAATGACCGTTTATATTTAACATTTAATAGAATATTTTATACAGTTTGACATAAAATGTGGAAGCTAATAAAAAACACCCGTTTAAGTTTTTAAAGTTTATATTGTAATAAACTATGGAAACATCACAAGGTAATTGCCTCTAGTTGTTGGATTGTATCAGTAAAAAGGAGGAAATATAAGTAGCGGTTGTTAACCTCGGTCTGTTTACAAAAAGGTTGTAGGTTCATATCCTGCAAGGCTTGATCAACATCAATCACCACTGTGTTCATGATCAATTAATAGAAAAACAGCAATACTTCAGAAATACAATTACTGCCCACTATATCTAATATGAACAGCATTTCCATTACTATTCTAACATAGCTTAATGCACAAAAAAAGAGACAATGATAAACGTAAACAATGTGAACCCAGCACAAAAATTTTTTTTAGCCAAGGATCTCTGGTTGAGTTAACTTGGTTATTGACTCAACCCACGCAGAGTGGAACTTCTTTGACAACAGTAATTGCATTTACTTTTTCTACAGACTAACAACAAAAGGGTCCAACTAGTCATTACGGCTTAAAAGTGACTATTTGCCATCTTTCACCAGATTTAGTCACCGAATTAAACCAACCCCCATCGCTTCAACGACACGCCCTCTTTACGAACCCCGGCCCTCCTCAGATATGCCAGCAATGTCAGCACAAAATGATTGACGGACAAAGCGCGTCTCTGATTGGTTAAAACGAGGACGGGCCGCTCCCCTGACTCTTTGCAATTTACAGAGCCTGTGGCTGTCACAGAGCCAGTTGTGATTTGTAAAGACACCTTTACAGTAATAACAGCCAGGTGATAGGGGTATTTTATTTGTGGTATCTGGCGAAAAAATAGCTTACAGCACCCTATAAACCATAAGTGTTCAGCCGTTTATGTAATCATCGATCCGCTACAGAGCGAACGCTGAGCGTTCACAGGCGAACTCTTTACACGGAACGGAGTTGAGGAGTCAGCATTACAATCGAGTAAAACAACTAAAGTTAAAGTAAAGAGAAAGTTAGGCGTAGCGTTCGTTCGGTGTTGTTAAACTACAGTAACGTTAGTCTGCGTGCGAGGCTTCGCGTAATGTCGACTGCGCTACAGCATTATGACGCCATTTCTGTACCACACAACTGCAGTCGCTTGACATCGACATTCTTAACATTGCGACGTTCAGCGCTGCTTTGAATGTACAAAGGAACGAAATCTGCCAGCCGTTCTTTAATACAAGCCGTGCTGGTTACTTCACGGAGTTGGACGATAGCGACATTGCGATTTCGAAAAAAGGCAAATGTCGCGACGGAAGAAAAGCACGCGAACTAGACGGTTAAATCACAAAGAGCTCTCGGTGTTTAAATGGAGACGACAAAGCTACAAAATGCTGACGGCTTGCGTGCAACACGCTTAATACAATGAACGATCCTAACAAGGTCAAGCTAAGCGGGCTTTGTACAACTTGCTCCGATCGGGGAAATCAGACTTATTTGCTTTCGACATCAGAGAATGGAAAACAAATGCGTCGCTGTGAGACGTAACGACAATGTCACCTCAAACAATAACTGTCGCGTCCAGGCGTTCTTCGAACATCCATGTCGTCGAAACAGAGCCTTTTATTTTCGCAAATGTAACTGTCTTCGCTGACAACTAGGGATGAAATCGGCTCGCTGGAGAGCTAACGTTATAGCCTGCCTCGCCAGCCATTTCTGCTCGCGCTCAAAGATCCGTATAAATCGACGTCGAGGTTAAAACATAATAAACACGGCGTTTCCAGAAAATGCGCCGATGAAGGAACGCTTCGGAACTGCAACCTGCAACGATGTTGATTCATTCGAAGAGGCAATCGTCGCGTGCGAGTTCGCAAAGAGCGAGCGAAACATTCCAGCTTCATACATTTCCCCTGTCAGGTTTCAACGCTTTTAGTCAAAACATCTCTTTTCGATCGCACAAAGCCTTACGTAAGGCAGTGTTTCCCCCATCAGCTAACTTGATGCCGAGCAGCGAAAAAGAAAGTGGTCGAGTCTTTTTGCGAATTCCAACACAACATCTGCTGTTAAAAGTGGAGCCCAAAGTTGGCCAATCTGCTGCATCTACTAATAACAAACCAATAAAGGCGAACAAAAAGTCCCCCGCTGTTTGAATGCACTATTTACGTCGTAAAGCATTTGACCAGAGAGAAAACAAGGTTAACAAATCCACTGATCGAAAGAACTAACGTTACGCCTCATTGTCAAAATAGCGAATAAATCACATTCGCGTAAATAATGCTAACAAGTGCTAATTTGGAAGCTCGACACAGCGTAGTTTTCTTTCGATCTCCGTCTCCATTAAGACTTTATCTGGTCAACACAACGTCCTACCTGATATATCCGACAGATCGCGATGTTCTTGCGGTAGATTAGTAATCCATTGGAGAATTGTGGAAAATCATCGACGATCAATGCTGGAAACGTCGTACGAAAATATAGGGAAAGTGTCGGGATGCGAATCCGACAAATTCGCACTCGTTTTCGTTGGTAATCCTCTCCGCTTCTGAAATGGACTGAAGGATACACAAACCTCACACTGTGGAACCGCCCCGTCCGATTTCTATTGGCAGGTAACCCGTCTCAGCGTTACTTTAATCGCAAAGATACATGGGACTTGTATGTTTTGATGGAACCCTCACTGTGAGACAATGGAACACACTACGATGACCTAAACTACATTGCCCATGGTTCAATAACGAGGGGGAAAATATCGTCTGGCTCCGCCCAGTTTCACGCGCCTGCTCTTTGCTTACAATTACATTTGATGCTAAAAGATCTGAACGTTTATTTGAATAAAATAAATAAACAATCTCCCGTCCCTTATTTGTTTTATGTTATCATTTAACATTTAGCCATCTTCCCGAGGCACTAAAACGGAGCAGCATTTGCTGTAGTTTAAATAACTATGAGACTGGCATGTTTTTAAATTTGCATTCACAAAAAGGTAGCAATAATAACAACATTCAGTGTCATCTGCACGAATTACTTTATTTCTAGTGAAAAAAGGTCAAACTCCTCGTAATTACACAGGTACTTATATATTTACATCTGCAGAAAATCGTTTAATGTTGAATACACACATATTACAAATGTGCATAGATATAACTTCAAGTCACATGTATGCACATATGTAATATGTATGTATGTGTATATAAATGAATGAAGAGCTCTGGTGCAAGAGCCGCTTGACTGATTGAAATTTTCATCTAAAATTATCTATGTAAGTTCATGTTTTTACTTAAATGACAATGAAAAGAGCCTATTTCTCGTAATTAAAATGAAATTACTGAACGTATACACAAGAGTTTGATATAAAAATATAGAAAACCTTAAATTTGAACTACATCTACCATAGTTCAATGCAGATTCAGCGGCAAAAAAAGAAAGACATTTCTTCAGGCCCTGCCCACTTTCTGCGCCTGCTCTCTGTGGATTACATGGCGTATTTAAGCGCGAGCAGCAGGGATGAGTGAGCTTCCTGTCAAACCCAGACGTGACAGATCAACTGAAGGCTCTCTGGTGTGTCTTAAAAATCAATTCTACATACATACAACAGGATATTACAGTAATAAGGAGGTTAAGGTGCCATATTGATCGTGTTTTTGATAATCTGTGAATCGAAGTGGAGTTAAATTGTCGTCTTTGGCTAACTGGCTAATGCTAGCGAGCTGGCTGTCAGTGGGGAAAAAAATTAAAACAGAAGAGTGACGTGCTGGATTACGAAAGCGGAAGTGCTAGAGTGCAGATTTTCCATCTGAAAGGTGGGTGGGGCAACATTTTATTGTCTGGTTTAAATATGCATTCATAAGAATAATAGTAATAATAATGTACAGGATAGTATTAAGCATTATTGTATTTTATAATAATATTGTACATTAACAATATTATTAAATTACATTAAGATTATTTTATAAGACTTTTAAAGTTACCATTATTATCATTGAAAATAATATAAATGCAACTGTACATTCATTAATAAGACATGTTACTTTTTATTATTAATACACATTTATAATAGTAATAAAATAACATGTGCATTTAATAAGATAGCATGTTATTGTAACTTATTATTGCTAGTTTATTGTTCTAAATGTACATTTGTGAATATTACATTTGGCTTTTTTGGCAAATAATCAGCACATTTACATCATAAAAGCATGTTTGGTTATGGCAATAGTCTTTTGTTGTGTTAAACTGTTTATTTAGCATATAACACTTGTTACAGCTTTAGTTATTAAAGAACTGTATTTGTATGTTTGCTAATAATACAGCAATGCTTTCTCTTCAAACCGCATGGTGAAGGCTGAAAGGTTGCAGTGACAGAGTGAGAATGAAGAGTCATTGTTTTGTCATGTATGATCCGTCTCAACTGTCTGGTTATGTTTTCTTCACTAGCATGAGAAAATTCCCATCTAAACAACATATGAAGATGCTGATCTTGTGAATGCCATGTTTTTAGGTTTAAAACGGTTTAGGAAAGACTGATCTAGACCAGAGAAATCCTAGTCCCCTTTTCCCTTTTGTCCCCTTTCATCTTAGATCTCTAGTCCTTATACTATATTGAGAATGAAACCATCAAAGAAGCTTTGTCTCTTTCTAACAGTCGGGCTTAAAAAAAGTAAAGACAACATTTATTTTCTCTATATAGAAACATGGATATTCTGGTGCTGCATGTAACATCATCTAGAGAAACAAGTGATTATTATAAGTTATAAATCCCCTGTGATGTTTGTACTGGCTTTTAGACTTTATTAAAGAGTTTGCTGATTTTCTAACTGAGTTAGTACTGGTAGGGCTGGGCGATTATATATCGAACAATATGTAATGCGCATCTAATCAGTAAAGCCGGTTCTTTGATTAGCGGTAATTCTTCGTCAGCTGTCTTCAAAAGGAAGGCCAGCTTATACACAGAGCTGTAGATCACTGAGAAGCTGCGCCATTGAATCACCGGCGAAACTAACGCGTAGCTTGTCAGTGATCTACGGCTCTGTTCTTAAACTGGCTCTGAATTTAAAAACAGCTGATGGAGATTTAGCGCTAATCAAAGAACCGGCTTTACTGATGAGGTGTGCTTAACATATCGTTCAATATATATCGCCCAGGCCTAAGTACTGGCTGCAGATAAAGTCTTAATTGTTGGTGATTTTAATATCCATGTTGATAAACACAAAGATGCCTAAATCATACTCTAGATTTAGTACTGTCACATGGATTTAATGTTAATGGTGTTGAAATTCTGCAGCAAAGCGATGATATCTCAGATCATTATCTAGTTTTCTGTATAGATATACCTGTAAATTCTTCACCTTGTTACAAGTATGGTAGAACCATCACCTCTACCACAAAAGACTGCTTTGGAAGTAATCTTCCTGATTTATCTAAATTCCTTAGCACGTCTAATAGCGCAGAAAAACTTGATGATGCAACAGAAACCAAGAATCGCAGACCGATACAACTTGAATTAGTGCATGCCGGTTAGAAATTTTGTCCGACTTGAACCGGCGCCGACGCCACTTGACGTTTACGTGTGGCATCAAAGTAACGCAAGAGCATTTTGAGAACAGCCGGCTTGCTCAGCCAGCGCAGCATTTCAGTAGCGACTGTACCAGGCTGTGATGACGTCACAGCATCTCATGATTGGCCACATTCACCACATGACGATGATCATGAGTGTTTCCTGCTTCAATCCATAAAATTGCATAACCAATCAATATGCCATTTCGTAAATAGTTTACGAACTTTTGACTGCAGTACATTTTTTTCCCCTTAAAAAATCTTTATATTGGATTTGTGCATAAGTTTATTAATGTACTTCTTATATACACATGTATTGTAATTCAAAAGTATTGTCATTCAGTTTTTTTTGTAGAACTGGGATAGATTCCAACAATAAAGGTTTACAGGACTGTTGAACTTGCAATATAAAAACTTATTTGTATCTGCAATAAAGTAGGCAAACACCACGTGATCTGCCATGTTTGAGGAAGCAACGAGATCCCCAATGTGTCCGACTTGACGGCTCCGTCTTCAGCTCTTGCCCGACTGAAATTAAAAGAGGAGTGTGGAGGAGGATGTTTACCTTCTATACCTTCGTAACTCCTCCCCCAACTTCCCGCTGCCTGTGATTTCGGGCATTTGTCGGCGATTTCTCAAATCCTGTCGGCGAGTCAAAATCAGGGCTAAAATCATCCAGTCTCAACTCGGCATTACAGAAAAACATTAAAAAGGGCTATATCTGAATACTTTTAGTCTTTATTAGAATAAAACAAACATTACCTTAGGTATTTATTCAGTTCAGTGACTAAATTAATGAAAAATAAAGCATCACAGGTACTGAGTTTTCACAAGATCATAGCAGTAATGACTTTATGCAATATTTTGGTTCCAAGATGTATACTATTAGAGATAAAATGGAAACTGGGCAGCTGTCAGCTACAGTATCGCAACAGATGGAAAATTCCACTCATTCTCTACCATAGAAGAGGAAGAATTGTATAAACTTGATATATCATCTAAACTATTTACTATTAGAGCTACTTCCAGAAGTCATAGATCCTCCTTTGTCCATTATTGAATCATAATTGTGATTAGGATATGTCCCCCACAGCCTTCAAACTGGCTGTTATTAAGCCTCTTGTTAAAAAAACGCAACTTGACCCTTAAGATCTAGTTAATTACAGACCATCTCAAATCTCCCTTTTCTGTCAAAGACACTAGAAAAGGTAGTATCCTTACAATTGTATTCTTTTTGGGGGTTTTTTTGAGAAATTGGTATCTGTGAGGATTTCCAGTCAGTATTTATCATAGTACTGAGACTGCTCTGATCAGATTTACAAATGACCTGCTTCTATCATCTGATCATGGTTGTATCTCATTATTAGTGCTATTGGATCTCCAATCTGCGTTCAACACTATTGACAAGAACATTCTCTTCAATAGACTAAAAAACTATATTGGCCAGGGCTTGAAATTGCGACCATTTATACGCATATGCTCTCAAAATTTATGCGACCTCAAAATATATTTGGGTGTATTGGTGTGAGTGCATGATATTGTTGCCGTGCGACCTGTTTTAATTTCTTTACAAAACGTTAACAGTATATGTGTGTTCTGTGCGCTGATTGCTTATACAATGACGTTTTGCCATTGAGATTTTAGATTTTGGTTAATAATAGCTGTCAATCACTCAGTCAGGTGACGGCGCTAACTACAGCGGGGAAATGTGAAGAAGAGGTAAAATGAAAAGAACACTGACTGATTTCTTTTGCAAACCACCTAAAGTTACAAATAATGGCGCTGGTGATAGTAGTGATCATGTGGTGAATGTTAATTCGCCAGCCGAAAAAAAAATATTTAAAAATAAAAACTGAAATATCACATTGTGCTAAGTATTCAGACCCTTTGCTGTGACGCTCATATATTTAACTCAGGTGCTGTCCATTTCTTCTGATCATCCTTGAG
>JAUYWG010000047.1:22827186-22848043 GCA_034779775.1 Enteromius afrohamiltoni
GACGCTTTCAAAAGCTACATCCGCTCGGACCCAGCTTCTATCCACCAAGCCATGCAAACCCTCGCCCGCCCAAACCATACTCCCTCCTAAACCCAACCTTAGCCCGTCTTACACTCGCCAAGGGTCCCCCAGCAACCACCCAAATCGCAAATCCTCCGCAGAGGCATCCCCGCTAGCTTCCACAGAAGCCACCCCCTGCAATCAGCCCAGCCTCCGCAGAGGCCTCCCCGCAGCTTCAACAAAGCCACCCCCATTACTAGCTCCCACCTCCGCAGAGGCCTCCCCGCAGCTTCCGCAGAAGCCACCTTGCTAAAGCTTCCGCCTCCGCAGAGGCCTCCTCGCAGCTTCCGCAGAAGCCAGCCTTGCCTTCAGCTCCCACCTCCACAGAGGTTTCCAAAAAAAAATAAAAAATCTTTCTCTGCCTCCTTTCACGCAGCCCTTCTGGGGGGCAGCAAATTTCTTATGCTCTTTTGGGGGGCTCAGAGAGGGCGAGCCGGTCACCTGCCCTCGCTAGGGCTCAGACCATTAGGGTTCGGGGCCCGCCGTTCTCCCGGCTCGCTTCCCGGACAGCTCGCCAAATTTGCTTTAACTTACTGCCTGCTCTTATCTTCCCTAGCATTAATGAGAAAGCGCGAACTCTTGAAAAACAATCTACTGGTAAATTATGGTGGCATCTTCTAGTATTTGCCTCATGTTGATATGTCAGCACAGAGACACATCTGCAATATTGTTGTAATGTTTTATTGTTCATAAATCAATGTTTCAGTGTAACAATTTTGGCTTGCAGCTAAGATAAAAGCAGTGTAAAGGATTGGCGTGCTTTGCCATTCCAAGATCTCTCAGCAACAGAGAACGCACAGTGACAGAAAGATCCTAAAAAGAGGAAGAACAGGTAAAGCTGCCCTGGCGCTTTCAACCCTGTGTTAATTTGACATCTGGTGGTGGATCTACAAAGCCAATAACATAGCACAAGTAGACATGATTTGTTTGTCGTATTGACGGGTGGGGGAAAAAAACAAAGAGAGATCTCAAACACAGTGGTCACTTGAGGGCTAAACATGCATGTGTCAGTGTTGGGTCCAGGCACAGCCGCAGGGATCGGAGCACTTCCTCTTCCTGTCCCAGAGCGAGCGTAGCTCCTGTGGAGAGTGCTGAGGAGATGACAGCATGTCCATGAAACACTCCTTTTCACACAGCCAGCCTGAATCCTGACAAACACACACAGCATTACTGCGTTACTTTAGGTTACGGGTACAGTTCAACAAGTCTAAGTGCAAACCGCTTTGGGTGAAAGCATCTGTCAAATGCATAACTCAATTATTCATGGACAAATTCAGGAATGGCAAGAAAGCTAGCATTATTATCTCTCTTTTGTGTTCAAGTAGGGTACAACGGGGCTAATGACCCCCCTTAAGAAAAAATATGCTATTCATGGCACCTAAAATGTATAATTGCAGAAAAAATTTATACATTGTAATGAACATGGATTTTGTGTAAATATAAATTATTCAAGTTGTTTATTTTAAATATCTTATAAATGTATGAGGTGGCTTTTACGATACTAACCATGTCATGTCAACAAATGAAAAGGTCAGCCTTCTATTAATTAGCATGTTAATCACAGCGCCTTTAGCCCTAACAGCAGGGGCACTTTTTACTCCAAATACATATTTACATATTCCTTCATTAATTTCCTAGCAATAAAACTTATTGCTTTAATTATCTTTAGCAGAACTGAAAATCATAAAGAAGACATTTGTCTCAAAATATGTGCATTAACCTCTCATTAAAATCTATCATATATAAAATAAAACATAAAATATTAGATCAAGTAAGCACAGAATCAAGTTTGTGTCAAAGATCTGACAAATACACACGTGCACCTTGAAAAGCAGAGGTTTTTGAAAAGTGTCATGCCACGTTATTTGTGCCATCTAGATGAAAATAATATCAAAGGTGACTTTTTTTGGGGCGCCTTTAGCCTCAATGTACCCTGCTTTATTGGCTTAATTGGTTTTGATTACATATAAATATACATAAATAATGCCTTTGTAATATTCTTAACACCGTCGTCCGTGATGTTCATGTACCATTTCGGACGGGACTAACATCTCCGTGTTTATTACAGAAGTGAGAGGGTCTGTTTTGTACATATGGGCGTCACAGAGATCACACGCTCTGTTTGCGTGCATTGCTATAGTCATTACAATTGATTACTATTAACGTTACAATAATTACCATGGTGAAGCTAAATGGTTAGTAAAGTTATAGCAAAACCATGTTAATGTGTGGTTACTTTAGATTAACTATTATGTTTTTTATTTGTAGAAAACACGTTTAATTTTGAGTGCAGAAATTAACACGAGTTACCTGATAGTGATAACCAGTCTTAATAGTTTACATGATCTGGCTATTTATTTATTTCTTTTATATATCAAAATATATTGAATGTGCGTGCGGTTAAGAGCATCGCGTTGGCCAAAACACACAAAGGAAACGCGTTGTGAAACTCTAGATTACCACAGAGGTTGTGAGAGAAAAACACAGACATGGCACAAAAAAATAACAAATTTTTTGGTAAAAATAGGTTTTTTTTCGTAATGTTGTAATAAATTTTTCTTTTAGATTTTATATACATTTTTAAATAGCTATTGATTGGATCCGCAATGTTTTAGTTTTTCTTAACTAATACATGTGTGTGTACTGTGTGCATTTATTCTGTACATAAATAGACATGCATTTGCCATATATTAAAGAAAAATATGGAACATTTATATATGAAATATACTTCTAACTTGTATGAATATAAATATACCGTTAATACATGTAAACATTTATTAAAAATATGCTGCATGTATTTATATATACATATATATATATATATATATATATATACACTAATAGAGTATATAGTATATATATATATATTTTTTTTTTTTTTCAAATTTTATATATATATTTTATTTATTATTTTATTTTTTTAAAGATGTTTATTTGAGAATTTATAAACACTTATAGACCTTAAAATATTGTAATCTATAATACCAATGCATTTTTTTACATTTTGCCATTTGCACACATATATTATTAATTATTTAAAATGACTTAATATGAAATCCAAAATAAACATATGAAGACATTATGAACAAAACAAATTACAGAAAAGAACAAAACCAAAAACCCCCAGAAATATTAAAACAGGTAACCTTTGATTATATTGATCAAAGCAGTAGTTTGTTTCTAAATGTGTGCAGCTGAAATTCTTTTTTTCACCTGATATTTGTGAGGCCCGATGGCAGCCATCCAGATGCCCATGCTCACATCCTCTCCCTGTAAAACACACGTTTTTATCAAACCTACTGTATCCATCAACAGAATTAGTTCAGCAGATGTAGCAGTGACAAAAACAGAAAAAAACAGTTTGAAATCATGACTCCGCTAGGAAACAAAATCATCACTTAACAACAGGCTGCTCATGGTATCACATGTCTTTGCTATTATGGATCTCAGTTAATAGGAGGTTTTTATTATTATTATACAGCTGCATGCTGGGTATTTGCAACAAACATGGCTTCTGTATTCTGAAGAAGGTCAACAAAACACAAAACAAAATCTTATCCTGAGGAGATGAGGAGAGTATGGGACCTGGTAGGCTTTGAGATGTTGAGCGTTGTTGGCCAGCCACTCCACCAGATCCCTGGACACCACATACCCAGATCCACAGGCAAAAGCCGGATATGCTGGACTTGCATACTCCAGCTCCTGCCATTTACCCACACGATCCACAGCCCAGTTCTGACGGAAACTGACCAACAACCGCCACAAAAACACAAAAAATAAGATCAAGCCTCTTTTCTGACAATGATAAACAAAGGCAACTACTCTTTTACCAGAAAAAGGCTGTCACATACGGTGGCAAAAGAGCTGAATGCGCTGTAATTTAAGGAAACACATGCAACTTTAGAAAACGCACTTGCTGTAAATCCTCACATGCAAGTTAAGAATTGCGGCGAATTGCATGAACTACAGGGATTTGCATTCGCTGGGATTATTCTGAAATTTATTTTGATCTGTTTTTTAACAATTAATAAAGCAGTGCAAATAGATTTTTACTAAACTTATATGAGATGGCGACCTTTCAGTTCAACAACTCCACTGACCCAAATTACGTATTACTCAAAAAAAAAGTACATTGTACATTGCTTTTTCTTAAATTATACATTTACCTTGTGAGAAATGGGCGGCGATTGAGCTTAATAAATATTAATTTCTCAACTGTATACATACATAATCATTTTCACAACATATAAAAGGAACTTATGCATAACAAAAATTACTTTTATATGATAATTAATGCAAAATAAATTGTAAAAAAAAAAAAAAAGATACACGCACTGCTTATAGACAATTAATGATTTATGCAACAGATCTTACAAGATAAATATTAATAATACAAACAGGGAAATGCAAACACAGATCTTTTAATTTATGCATACTTACGATAGGCTACATTTTGTTAAATTGTGCAATTACAGTTATGTTGTCCAATAATAAATATATCTATTTAGTCAAGTTTAGTATGCTAGTTTCCCTTGCAGTAAATGCAAACAGGAGGTAAGTATGTACACACTTGCATCACCAAAGCTCACCGGCGCCATCTTGTGCACCATGCCCATAGCCACTGCAAATTCCAGCAGGTAGTTTTTTGGGTTCCCTTGAAACATTTTTTTTAATTTTTAATATTTTTAATTTGCATGTGTTGCGAGAATTTGCAGCAAGAGTGTTGTCAATATGATGAAAATGTTTTCTTAATTAGCTGGTGTTTTCTCTATGTAGACTTTTCCTACTTTCTTCTATTTTATATAATTCTGGGGTATGTTTAGAAAGCAGAAGGACTCACTTTCCCCACCACAGGCTGCTCTGTGAGAGGTGTCTGCGCTCCGTCTTTAGCAGGACAGCATCCACGTCAATATAGCAGTCATCATCTGTCTTCAGCAGCAGCTTGAAATCAGCATTTCCCACTGACCTGCTCACATGGGAGTTCACATACTTCATTACAAAACCCTGAGCCCCTCGAGCTCTGCTTTCAATGAGTGCTTTTACATGCCAAGTCTAACTCTAACCCTAACCTAACAGTGAGTTAAAACCACAGCAAGTAACCCTAAGCCAAATCCTAACCCTGCTCATATAGTACAGCAAGTACATGTAGTTAATTAATATTGCTCAGTACTTAAATGTATAACTACACTGTAAAAAGAACATCAAAATAATAACTAAAATAAAGTATAACCAAAAATTTAAATCGCAGTAATCAACCAGCAGGTTATGGTCAACTAGTCATTTAAAAAATAGCTCTAATTAGCTAAATGTCAAGGTTGTTGTACCACTCTATGCTCCAGTCCTCAAAAACATACCTGGAGAACGAGGTCTGAAAGGACACTGTGTGCGGCACTAACCATTTATAAAACTGCAGCAGCTTTAAAGGCACATTCCTGTATGTGTCCACCACGTTCACAAACACCATGTCTCCATGTCTGAGGCTCTCCTCCTGCAGGGCCTGGTCCTCCTCTCTCAGTTGAGCTTTGCGGATCTGCTGCCGTACAGCTCGACCACGAAGAAGCTCAGATAGCACCTGCACATCTGAGAGAGAGAGAGAGAGAGAGAGAGAGAGAGAGAGAGAGAGATGAGATGACAAGCAATATGCTGGAACAAATAGAATTCTCACAATATCTTTAAAATGATTTTGCTGGTGAATTAAGCTTTTAATTACATGAACAATATGATTTTGTCACATATGATATTTCATATCATGACAGTATAGATAATATGCATTTTTTAAACTAGATTTGTGCAGTTTTGTTTCTTTCATTAAATATTTGTAGCAGTGCTGTCAATTGATTTAAAAAAATATTCTCACATCTCATTTCAGACGTAATCCTTATTATTCTTTTATCATCATACTTCTGTTTTTATTCAGCCATTATCAGCCTTTATACTGGAAATAAATCATTTACCAAAGCCACATCGCTCCAGTAAACATTTACCCAACTATTATCAAAAAATGTTTCTAAATAAATACAATTTATTGCAACCTTACATGAAGTATGACAAAATGCATTATGAAGAAGAACTGCAGCTGCATTAGAGCTAACATTAGCTACATAAAACAATTATTAGATTATTAGTACACTTTTACTCAAAACTCACTTTAAACTACCACTTTTAAACTACCAGTTTTTGTAATAACTTCCTTTAGAGATCAGGGGAATGGGCCACGGTGCTGCTTCCAGCATCATATGCAGGTCTGCTATCCACGGATGGTTCCTCCAGAAGGGTGTTACCAGTAGAAGTCTGTGACCTTCTTCCCTGACACGGCTGATGACCTGTGGTATCAGAGCCATTTGGGGGAACGCACAGAGCAGAAGGTTGGGACAGTTCTGGGCCAGCGCATCCATTTTCTTTTGTCCACTCGTGTGGCGGCACCCATACTTTCAGCCATTATTCCAGAGGCCACATGTGTAAGAGGCCGAGCTGCTAAGGGCTAGGGAGAAACCCTTGTATCGCCCCCTTTCCACTTTGGCGCGCAGCACATGTTCTTGAGGCGGAGCCCAATCTAGAGACTACAGTCTACTAAAGGTCTACACTGACGAAGAGGACGGGCAAGGACTCTATAACAGTAATGTGATGTCACTGATCTCGGCGAGTCACCCTCTGCCCCACTGTCTCTTGCGAGATGTGAGGGCACGAGGGCTGGAATTGTGCCCTGAAAAGGACGCTATCCTGGCGCGTAGAGTCGCCATGCTGAGCAGCTCGCAGAACGAGCACTCCGGGGGGCTTCCGCATGAGGTAGTCCCACGCAGGCGACGCACTCCTCATGTCTGTCAGCAGCGTGCAGAGTGGATCCGCAGACAGAGCAACGGTGAACGGGCATGTTGCTCAGTGAAATTTTGCTCTTTTCAAAAAGCACTTAGATGCCGAGATGCCAAAAGGCGGGCAGGGGAACTTATCCAGCTGCAAGGTGAAGATCTGATTGGTGCAGGCTTCCAGTCAGGACCAGCAAAGGCTTCGTCACTAAAAAACAAGAATCTAACTCAGTCGGCGAAGTGGCTACCATGTATACATGCTTGGCGCCGCCCATTCTGACGAGCTTCGGTGGGAGCCATGGCATCCTGCTGATTCTTATCTAAAAACCACTATAGCGACCAATGGCCATTGCAGTTTCAATGTGTGATTGAATAAGGCTTTAGTTAGGAGGAAATAATGAGTATTTCCCATAACATCTTAGCAGACGCAGTACGAGTGAAGTATCGCCAGGGAACTCATCTCCTCAAGCGAACTTGCGCTGCGCTGCACTTTGACCATAAACTGTCAATGTGGCACGATTCAAATGAGTCGATTTTTTTCCGCTTTTGGTGCATAAACATTATAAATTATTTGGGATGTAACGGTATTGTAAATAACCTCATACCGCAATACCACATTTTTTCAAAACTCGCATGACTCGATAAAACGATAGGTCTTCTGAGAAAAGTTTGCTCAGGCACCATAAAGTGACTAGCGACAAATCTAGATATTTATTGGACAAACCTCAGCAAGTCTCTGGTAGTGCCGCAAGCGCAAGTTCTTGTTCTCTCAGCGTGCACACACCCCTCTGTGCATCTGTTCTGTTCAGCGAGCTGCTGAGAGGAGCAGGGCTTTCAGTTAAAATAGATATTATGTTGCTTCTAACTCTATTTTAAATGCAAATATAGCCAAAATCACAGCATAGTCATCTTATGTGTACTTGGTTTCATCAAACAAGGCTCAATTACAAATAAAGAGTTTAATCTAGTTCAGGAGTAGGCAATGTCGGTCCTGGAGTGCCAATGTCCTGCAGAGTTTAACTCCAACCCGGGAAAAAAAAAACACACCTGCCTGTAGCCTTGAAGACCTTGATTAGCTTGTTCAGGTGTGTTTGATTAGGTTTGGAGTGAAACTCTGCAGGACATTGGCACTCCAGGACCGAAGTTGCCTACCCCTGATCTAGATAGGTAGAGCTAGTTCAGTATAATTATTATTATAATGGGGTGCATTTCAGTCACTATTTCACTATTTTTCTGACAACAGAAACCATTAAATATATCAATGAAAATAGAATTGAGAAATAGGGTGCATTGAATAATATGTGACCACAGACAAGCAAGATACAGGGTTCTTACACCTTTTCCAACTTCAAATTCCAGCACTTCTCAAGCACTTTCAAGGTGCATTTTTATGCTTTTCCAACACCTAACAACTGCTTTTTAGGTTTGGTCTCTTTCTACCTAAAGTTGGTATCTCAAAAAATTAGTTAAATGAATGTAGGTAAAAGAATGACTGATGAAAATCGGCAACCTCCTGGCATGTATTCACCTCCCGCTCTGCTCCAACAGAGCGCGCGCATCCACTAGAACAGGGGTTCTCAACCTTTTGCAAGCTGGGCCCCCCCAGAGCTGGTTCATTGCAGTTGTATAACCAACGGGTATAACCAACAATTGACACTTCACAGTTTAACCCTTAACTAACAAGATTATTTTAATTTATACTAAATTAGAATTAAAATTACTAATATGTTTTTTATGGACTCATCTTACAAAAGCAAAAACCAGGATTAACATGGTCTTATCACATCACGCACCTAGCACTTCTCTAAGCGGAGAAAAAAAAACAAAACAAACATTATAAAGGATAAATATAGGCCTAAACGAGAATTATAATTTTACTTAAATAATAAATCAATAACCAAAACTGATAGAGCAAAAGAAAAACTGCAACATGTAGCCTAGTTTGCTTTTAGAGTTTTGGTTAATATTTGTGCTGTACAAAAGGAGACGACAGAAAACGACCTCATCTTTAAAAGTAGACTTGTTTCTAATGTTAGAAGAAAAAAGAGATTGGGTGAGATTTTATGTGTATATTGGCCGCGGCCTTGCAGGTGTCCGGCTGTACTGTGCGCACCATGAGCGGTCAGACTGCCAGAGATCTGCCCACAAACATTTCAGCAGGACCCTACATTATAGGCCCGTGTGTCCTGTAATTTTTGCCGACTAAACCAGCCATAAAAAAAAAATCAGTTTTAAAATGGTAATTTAATTAATATGCAAGCGATGACGTTGGCGCCTCTGTCTCCTGAAGAGCACGCTTCAGCTTCTGTTGATGTCCATCTTACATTTATGTAGTTCAAACATTTAAACTAACATTGTGATATGCTTGAACTGTTTAATATATAGATTTTTTAGGCAATCATGATGATTTAAGAAGTTATTCTAACATTAACTATGAACTCGCTGCCACTGTCCGCATAAAAAAACAAAAACAAAATGGTGCATATCCTCAGAAGAAATCATGCAAGTGCCCCTGGACCACTGGAACACGAGACAGGTAGCCGAGTAGTCTAATCAATTAATTTAACATTCAAATACATAGTAAATATGGGAACGTTTGATTTTGTGTGGAATGAGAGACCCAACGTTAGTTTCAGTTTCATTTTAGCCTGAAATAATTTGTTTTGTTTTGGCTTGTTATTTATAATGTTATATAGTGAAGTGGAGGAAATTAAAATAGCTTATGTTTACAGTGTTTTTTGGTGTGATTTTTTCCCCCCCTTAAGTCGCGTATTTTAACCATGCAACAAACATTTAAAATAATTAGATAAATTAATGAAATAGATTTTTAAAAATAATATATATGTATAACTGATTGTATAATAGATCAAAATTCTTGCCGGTCGGTGAAAGGCAGGGTTTATGATTTTTCCAAAATTAAGCAATTAAAATGAATGTCCCTATGCGCAATGCTGAAAAATGCCTAATATAATACACGGTGCAACGTGAGCAATCTTAATGTCATAATCAACACTTCTATTCAGTTTCGACTCAGTCAGGGTGCAAGGACATTAAAATTTTGAGGCCTTGCGCAGCTTCTCGAGGAGAAATTTAAACGAATAAGAGCCGCTTTTTTTTCTCTCCCATCCTGTGGCCTACTATTTATTTAACTCTATTAACAGAGTAGTGGGAAGAAGCGGTAAAAATAAAACTTATATATTTACCTGTTCAAACACATTCTTACTCCCAACCCGTCAACATTTTGACGCTTGGTCAAGACCATTTTTCATCGCTTTTTGGACGATCAAGGTACACCTTTGTAGTAACATTTCGACGTGAGGGGTCCTCTGTTGTTTTCAGTTGTTTGGCTTAATGTCATGGTTTGCATGCATATATACATTTATTATATAATTTGTTACTTTTATTGTAGCACCAAACCCGACCCCTACCCTAAACCTACCCACCTCTGAACAATATAAAACACTCACAGGCAAATGCAGTCACAGGTATTTATTGCACAAACTAATCATAAATAAGCAGTATAAATACATTACAAACAAGTCGTGTCACATTCCAAGCCTTCTGAAGCCATACAAAGTCTTTATGTGAAGAAGAGAGTAAAACACAAGATTTTAATGACTAAAAATGATCCCGCTTCGTTCACGCGCTGTCATCTCATTCAGGAAGCATACTCGCGTCTGGTAGCATGATGCAATGGATCACGAGATACACAAGAGCCAATAGGTTTTCTCAACAGCAAGACGCAATCGATCACGAGACACGCAAGAGCCAACGATGACGCAAGGAAGCGCATTTTTTGAAATCGCGCACAGACAGGAAGTACACGGAAGATATAGACAGCGATCGCGTCTATTCCTCTCACAAATCAATCGGTGTGAATCAAAAGACTTGGAATATTAATGTCTTTCAAATAAATGATGATGGTGGTTGTCTCTGCCTGCTATATCTTGGACAGGGTTTGTGTTACGTGCTCATGTGTAAATAATATAATTTACAATAACAGTTTTGACTGTTTAAATTGAAAAATCACACCCCTACATATATGCAATAATGCTAAAGTTTTTACCCAATATATATTTTAATTATGACGATAAAATAAAAAAAGATATCTTGTCGGCATATTGATTGATGCTAAGGGTTTCCTATTTAAAACTATTGAAGACCCTTTGTAGTCACCTAAATGACTACAAAGGTGTACCTTGATCGTCCAAAAAGCGATGAAAAATGGTCTTGACCAAGCGTCAAAATGTTGACGAGTTGTAATCATCAGCTACAATGACCCTTAAATGAATTAAAAGAGGGAAGGATGGTGTTGGCGAAAATGGGAGAACATGTTCAACGTATTTCCTCCTTTGGCGGCCACTCTTCATCCACATTTCTTGCAAACTGGATATCCATCTTCAAGGACAACCCCATGATCATTTTTCGGATACCCAAAATATTTCCCATACTGCAGATTTTTTTTTTTTTTTCCACGGGAGGTAGAGATTAGAATTTGCAGCCTCTGTATCGAACATTTTCGCCGCTGTGCAAGTATGGCTGGAGTCTAAGCAGTCAAGCGCTGGAGGAAGGCACTCATGAGGACGTCCCATGTTCTCCCTCACCTGTCGCCTCTGAGAGAGCACTAGTTCCTAATGCTGAAAATATGTTTCTCCAATAGCTCCTAATGCTCAAACGTTCCTGATGCTCAAACTGCACTCCTACAACTATTGGAAGAAGTGAGAAATCAGGGTAAATTAATTAAAAAATGTATGCTTAAGAGCAGTGCCCCTCCTCAACTTCAGCAGCAGTTTCCTTCTCCTGCAAGTCATACCCCTCTCGTCTAGCCTCTGCCACACCCCTTTTTAGCTTACACATCCTCCTAGTCATGTTCAGTTGCCAGTCGCCTCGTATAACCAATGTACCCAGCTTGTCTCTTGCAAAGTCCTTCTCTTCTCAGCCAGCAAGAAGGTAGACAAGGCGAGAAGAATTGCATTGGCTTATGTTTATGCTCTAGGCAAGTGCAAAATCTGTATCTCGATCATCCTAGTGATTGTAATAAAGTACTACCGTAGGTAGTTGAAGTGGAAACAAGTCTTTAGACACTTATCCTTTACTGGATGATGGGTCTGAAAGAACAATACTCCTCTACCCTGCTGCCCAAATACTTCAGTTAAAGAGGAAATCCAAAAATCAAGAAAAAAAAAGGCCTCAATCCTAGCTTTACTGGCACAAGGATTCAGTGAGCGTCAAGTTGCTTCTATCCATAACATTTCAGAGACAGCAGTTCACAAAAAATAAAACAAACGTGCATTATTTTGTATTGGTGAGATGAACAGTTTTAAGAATAAAACCCAAAAGAAACTGATTTTTCTGCAGTGGTCTGAAACTGAAATCGCTGCAAACTAACGCATCAGCTGATCAGCTCAGAGTGGAAACATAGAATGCTTTCCTTCTTGCTAAACGGTGCAGCTAAAACTTAAAATTAAAAGCTCAACCTCTGCTTGATTTCTCACTGGTTGTGGTTCTAGAAACTAGTAGCAAGTGCTTGGACTTTTAATGTATATTTACTTTTCATCCTCATCCGCGTATGAATGTGAATGTGTGTGTTTACATAATCTTAGGTTAGTTTTGTACAGTAGAATAGTTCAATAATAAATAATTCATTATTAAGGATCGTTGTCTTGTGTATTGTGTTTTGTAAAGTCAAACATTGCCCAGATCTTAAGCCACCCTGCTTTAGACAGAAAGAAACGCTAGAGTTTTACACTAATTGTGTGATACATCTTCTTGGGTTTCTTGCCGTCACCATTGATCCTTTTACGTTGATCACTTTGTACGGTTTCATCTCATACGGATTTGTCAGATTCCTGTTGTGGGTTGTCGACAGAGTACAACATCCTGGATTCTGTTCTGAAGATCTGCATGTGTTTTCATCTGTTGATTTGCAACGTAGTCCGTATTGCTGAGGTCAGTTTTCTTCTTACTCTGTGGGCTTAGGGGTAGTGTGGAACTGATCTTTCTTCCAAATAATAATTCTGCTGGTGATTTTTGGGTGGTACCATGTGGTGTTGCACTGTAATTTCTTAGCAAACTGTACAGACACTGCTTCAATGGTTTGCCTTCTGCGTTCATAGTCATAATTGTCTTTTTGAGTGTTTGCATGAATCGTTCAACTTCTCCGTTTACTTTAGGCCAGTACGGAGTCACTTTTCTTTTTTTGTTTAAAACCAAGATACGCACTAAAATCAACAAAACAGTGACCATTGAATGGTGGACCATTGTCAGTTTTGACTATCGCAGGTATGCCAAAGGTTCAGAATATCTTGTGCAGTTTGGGAATGGACAGCACTGGCTGCTGTGGACTTGACTATTTCCACTTCAGGATACCTTGAAAAATCATCTACTACTACCAGCAAGTATTCACCAAACGGAAAGAACTAGTAAAACTGACTGAAACTTCCATCCACGGCCCTGTGGGAAGATCAGACATCTTTAAGGGTTCTGTATGATGTTGAACTGTGGCAGCTTGACATGGAATGCATCCTTGCACAGCTTTCTCTACTTCTGCGTCTACCAGGGAACCATACCTTTTCTCTTATCAACTGTTTGGTCTTCACAATGCCCAATTGTCCTACGTGTGCAAGTTGGATGGCTTTTTGAAAGAGAGATGAGGGTAAGACAAGTCTGTTTGCTCTGAGAACAATGTCTTGTGATGTGTTGACTGTGAGCTCATGTCTCAGTTTATGGAACGCTTTTAGCTTTGCGTAGTCTGCATCTGACATGGTCTGTTTCAAGTGTGTCCAGCCCTTTTCTCTCAGCTCATTTATTACCATCTGCAAAATGCAATCTTTTACAGTTTCACGTCATACTTCGTCTGGGTTAATTGATTTTTGAACGGTGTTGTCGATTATGAAATTGACATAACTTTCTGGATTTTCTGAACAGTCTGTATGGTGTCCTTCAACGGGATGCCTTGACATGTAGCCCGCAGGATTGTCTTTCCCCTCTTTGTAGTGAACTGTGAATTTGTACTGTTGCAATATCAGCCTCCAGCGTGGCTGGTGGAGATGCTTGAGGATTGTTGAAGATCAGCTCCAGTGGTTTGTGGTCCGTGATGACTGTGAAGTGTGAGCCACACGGCTTGTCGGCTTTACAGACTCATCTATGTGTAGCTTCACTTGAAGATCTTTTAGTTTTCCTATGCCTTGGAAAAGGTCTTTGTACTCTTGTAGCAGATGTTCAACAGTGGGAACTTCAGCTGGTTTGTTGAATGTGGCACTGACTATTTGGAGAATTCCAAGTTCTGTTGCGGTGCTGTAGCTTAGCAGAGAGCCTGAATGACCATCAATTACGTAGAGCGTGGTTACTGTGTCTTGGTTGCTGGAGTTAATTTTTGCTTGGAACTTTCCTTTCAGTGGAAGAGGGGTAGACGAGCCATATGCAAAATGTTTTGCATCTGATGTGTTTATTGTGATGTTGTGTTTTAGCTTGTGATATACTGCAGCATCAATAATATTTACACTTGCACCAGAGTCGATGAGGACTTTCACCGGCAATCCTGCACTTGTGACTGAGGTTGTTGTGAATGATGAACTGTGTGTATAATATACACATAGTCTTCATCTGAGCTTATTGATGTTGCAGGACATGTTTTGCACACCGTTTCATGTGTGTGCGTTTATTTTTTTAAATTTGTACTTTGATGGATTTGACTTCTTGTGTAGCGTGTTGACTTGCAGCATTTTTAAAAATGATTAAGCTTTCCACAGCTTTTGCAAACCTTTCCTTTTGCTGGGCAGTTTTCTGTCCACTCTCATGTGGAAAACGGCCTCCACAATTGTGGCATGTTGTGTTTTCAAACCAAGTATTTGTTTTATAATTTCTCTGTTTGTGTTTGTCCATAGTTGTTTTGTTTATTGCATGTGTTATGAATGACTTGGATGACTTTGCATGCATCTCTTTTATGCCTGCTGCTTGTTTGTCTGAAGTTTCTTGAGCTCTTCCTGCATCCAGTAATTGTTGTCCAGTAAAAGTGCCATTATGCTGCCTCATAGTGCCATCTTTCGGAGACACGTCGAACTGCAGCTTAGAATTATTTGTGATTTGATTTCTTTGTCCACATTCGGGAACTCACATTTTGTTGCCATCTGTCGCAGCCTGGTGTGATCCTATGCATCCAATGTTTCACCTTTGTGTTGTCTTGTTTGTCTGAATACATATTTCATACTCTGGGTTTGCTTTTGGGCAGAAATACATGTCTAGCCTCCTTACCACAGTAACGTAATCTTCTCCTGTTTCTGGCAGCATTTCAAAAGTGTCGAAAACTTCCTGCGTGATGTAGTAAGAGTGCTCTTTTCTGTTTGTCCTCTTCTACATTGAACGCTTGTAGGTAGTTGTTGAATCTACTCTGCCATTTTTTCCATCGCGAGCCAACTGAGCTGGGTTTGATGTGGAAATCAAACATCGGAAAATGTGGGAGAGTCATCATCTTTTGTGTTCGGTGTAATCTAACAAGTTGGTGTTTTTTTTGTGTTTGGGTTCAGATCTACTTGTTCCTCATTGCCAAGTTGTGGTGTTGTTTGTTAGGTAATGAAAAAGACTCACGTATACATGAAGAGTTTGCAACCAAAGCCAACATCTCCGTGGGTCGTGCAACCACTGGCGGAACCTCCATGGTTGGGACTGGATAGGACAAGGGTACTCAGGCTTGAGTTGCTGAATCTGAAGGTTGTGCAGCCACCAGCAGAACCTCCGGAGAGTCTATGACCGCAGCTGACCTCTCTGGGGATTGTGAAGTTACTGGCGCAGCCTCTGAGAACTCATGGCAAGTTCTCAGAGTTCTTCTGAGGTTGCCCATGGCAATCACCGACAGAACCTCTTAAAAGCCCTCAGCTTTCGCAATGCCTTCTAGAGGTAGTGCAGCCACCGGTGGAACCTCCTAAAAGTTTATGACCAGATTCCTTGCCACTAGGGGTTCTGAAGTGGGCCTGGGAACACGCTCATGGGGAGTTACAGTTTCTAAGGTGGGCTTGAGGACGCTAGCTGCTCTTACTGAAATTATCAGCTGATCTGCCAAGCTGGATGCCATCTGTCTCCATCTGAAGAAGAGCATTTTTTTTGACAGTCCTCCTATGCAGCAGTTCTAGTGTGGCAGCCATCTTGTGCTGCTGTTGTGGTTCACAAGTGATGGCCATCTTGAACTGCAGCTGTGGTTCAGGAGTGATGGTCCTCTTGGGCTGTGGCTCGAGAATGGCTCTGTGACTCTGACGCCGTGAGTCTTGGTTAGGGGCCAACTTAGACTGTGGCTGTGGCTCTGGAGTAGCAGCTATTTTGTACAATGGCTCTGGATCGGTGGACATCTTGTGAACTGACTCTGGCTGAGGCATACAGTATACTAACTCGACAACTATAAAATCCTGAACAAAATTAGGCCAAATAATTTTTTTAAATGAAACGTCAAATTAAGATATTTATGTTTGAGAGGTAACTCATCTTTTTAACATAAAATTTTAGATGCAATATTATGAATACGATTTAATGCGCTTTTGAACTAGGCTAAGGTGCTTTGACACGAGCAACCTTTTTTACAACATTCTGTATTCTATTATTTGATCTTTTGATCAAATAAATGCAGCCTTGGTGAGCAAAAGATTGTTCTTGTTAAAACATTTAAAATGTAACAAACCAAAACTTTCGAAAGGTAGTGTAGTGTAGGTATGCATATTAATTTCTAAAATCATTAATTGCTGAAATCCTTCACCAAACACACAGAACACTAACACTACATGATTTATCTCATCTCTTGATTTATCTTATCTCTTTTAACATACCGTACACTGAAAAAGTGAATCCTCCAGCTAAACCCGGTAAGCCCAAAGCGCTCCTGTGAGGCAAAGTTCCCTCCTCTATCTGAAGAAACAGAAACCAACCATTAAAGATTCTGCTGAAGTGCTACTTTTTGTTTGCTAAGTTAAGCACCATTATTGTTTATACTTTAGGTTAGAAGTTAATATATAAAATATCACAGAGGCCCTTTATTTAGGCCATTAAAGGTATAATTCACCAAAACAAGAAAATTACCTGAAATATACCCTCAGGTCATCCAAGATTAGAATGAGTTTTGTTTCATCAGATCTGGAGAATGTGTCTCTGCTTTAGCCACCACGTTCCTTCAGTAAAAAAGTCCATGTCCTGTTGTCTTTCACATCAAAATACAGCCACATATTTCTTTAGAGCTTTTTCGGCTTGTAAACAGTGCTTGATCTGTGCAGATTTCTTTCCTGATTCAGACCAGACCACTTTTTCACTGGAGAAAGCGTTATTATGGATGATGAACTGGTATTTTGAAAGAAGCAACAATTTGAGTTAAAAACTCACATCTTTGATCTTCTCAAGATGTTATCTGATGGACTGGAGTGGTGTGGATTACTCATGATATTATTGTGATGTTTTTATCAGCTGTTTAGACTGTCATTCTGACGGCACCCATTCACATCCATTGGTGAGCAAGTGAAATAATATATTTCTCCAAATCTGACTAAGCAGCAAACTCACTTTCATCTTCACTGGATAGCCTGAGGTTGAGTAAGTTTAAGCAAATGTTTGTTTTTGGCTTGAACTATGCCTTTTAAAAAGCCCTCCAAAACACCTAAAGCATCTTAACGGGCCATTTTGCACATTCATTCATCCATACAGACTTAACAAAATCAAATGCTTTCCCTCACAGATCCAAACTTGAGCACGCCTCCTCCGTGATTCAGCTGGACCATAGACGTGTTGACAGACATCAAGCCTGATGAATCCTCAGCCTCCCACAGAAGAGTTCCCTCAAAACCCTGTTCACAAACATCACATGCGAGTGAGATCAGCAGCGGTAATAACGTCATGTTCAGCATTCCACTACATTAATGATGTTTAAATTATCTTTTTTCATGCTGTCACCTTGGGAAGAATGAACTGCTCGACAGGTTTGTAAAACATCCCACCCACACGTGTGCCTGGACTAAGTGTGTTAAAGCGAGCAGTGACCACCGGCTCCTGCAAACACACACACAGCTGTAAACATGTCAACAGGAGCACCACACACTATATTTGCTCAGCTGCAGACAGGAATGGTCTGTTTGTATACGTAAATGTACATGTTATTTCTGTGTCCTTAACAAGCCGTTTTATTTTAAATATTTTGTGTTGGTATGTCATTTGTAGAATAAAAGGCATCTCGTTAAGGCTATATTATATACAATCCTAAATGCACGCACATAATCTTCGTACATTTTTGCATGGCCAGCTTATCTTCCAACATACTTCTGATAAGTGCAGCAATTTTCTGCTGAAATTAAAGAAAGCTGCATAAATCAAATAAACAGTACAGTTTCTCGAAATATATCCAATATAACAGTCAATATTAGAGGCAAATGCTGCCAGTAACTGAAATAAATAATAAAATACAATTATAATAGGAATATTATTGATTTCTCATGTTTCAGAGGCTCATAATACATATCATCCCATAAGTTTGTTGGCTTTAACGGAGCGTGGAAATGTATCAAATTTTGGCATTAGGTGATTGCATCACCTCTGCGCTCATCGAATGAAAGATCAGAGAGACTCCACAATCAAAGGCGCTGATAGAGAAGACTTTATTGAATTTGCTCTCCGCACATTTATCTCTACAGCTCGTAGGAATGAGCGATACATCTTTTAACTCATATTGCACAGAACCGTCTCCAGCCCGTCTCTCCAGTACATTTATCAAATAAATGAGTAATGTCTAACGAGATGATGAAAACTCATCTTAAAAAGCCAAAAGGATATTTTGAGTTTCTCTTATGGCAAGAACAAACGACCTTGAGGTAATGATTTTAAAAAATAAATCTGTTGTTGTTATATTTTAATTAATGAATTATATTCATTTATATTCATGAATTATATTCATAATTATATTTTATTATCTTTTTTTTTTTTTTCATTTGACTTGCAGTAAGGACCATCTCAAATTAATCTGATTTTATGCATTCACAAAGCAGTCATTTTCCCTTTCATACTCATAACTGTGCATACTGTCTGTGCAGTTAATTGTAATATTAATCATTTTTATTTGATTGAAAGGGGAATTTTCATTTCATGTTTGCACTGTGATAAACCTTCTGTAGTATGACGTTGATCAACAGTGATTTACAGACTGATTTACAGATCATCTAATGCAGTGCTTGGGCTTGTACCTCTTGGTCCACCTGGAATAGCCGGACGGTGACATTGCCTCTTAAGTGGCCTCGCGGTGCATTGGGAAAGACTCCCAGCTGGGTGATGACCACTGAGTGAAGGACCTTGAAGTCCAGACTGACAGAAGAGACATCGGATGGCAGCAGAGAAGACGTGTCAGGAACACTCAGTACAGCCATCTCCTGCCCCCCAGCTAAAGAAGAGGTCAGGGGTCACTCATACTTCTGATTTAAATATTTAAATGAGTTCAGCAGGCAAATATCAATTAGATTTAATGTAGACAAATATTACAATTTAGAAAATATAAAACCTTTATTATTAATAATAATAGTAAAAATAACAATGACTTTATTTTATTATTGACTGCATAAGTTTTATTGTTGTCTCGCTCCTCACAGTCAGCAAGCCTGGATCAGTTAACAGATCTCAGCACAGTCACCGGCACCTGCTCTCAGTTACCTTTCAGTTAATTTAGAAATACCTGATGACAATCATGTGTTCATGGATTATGGATTTCACTGTCTCCAAGGATCTTATGCCGTGTTAGGACTTATCCATCATGAGCACTTACCTGCACCGTGCACCAAAGGCAAAGGACCACAACCTCACGTGAGCAGACCAATATCTGGAATCATGATACCAATGTAATTACCTGCCTGTGGATCATCCTAGAAGGAAAGCAAGGTGGCTGTCTTGTGTTACAGCCGATTGATGCATCCGAAATGAACTGAGACATCTAAGATGAGATCATCAAGCTAACTATGAGCTCACTAATCCGGTTCTCCGAACGCACCTGCTGTTTATTCTCAAGCGGAGCAAGGGGTTTTATTAGAGGGTTGTGAAGAATTACTAATGACAGCATTTAGTGCCACCAAAAAAACAACAACAAAAAAAACAACAACTAAAACTAGATTGAATTTAGATTAAATGAATTTAGGCATATTTAAATATTGTTGCGTCTGAGCGGCCACTTCATGTTACTGGAATGAGATCTAAAAACTTGTGGAAACCCCTTATTATTAAGAATATGATATTTATTAAAAGACTGAACATAAACAACTATTTAACATCAGCTCACACACTCAGTCGACATTCATTTGGGGGGGGTGCTAGCTCTCTTATTTAACTCCTTTTTAATACACCAAAGGCATTTATGTGGGATTATTAGCAGAAATTATATCAAGTGTAATATTCGTGAGGTCATATGCTTGGAAATAATATTTTATGTCTTCCATTTGATTCGTTATAGTGCGCCACCCAATAGCAAAAATATTGGTAGTTTTAGTAGTTTTTAATCAAAGTCTCAGCTTCAGTTTTTTATTGTGTCTTACAGGAATGTGTTGTTCAAGCTCTTTAATGATCAGATTGCTGCATTATATATACTTATTCATTATTTGTAGCATGCCATACACCCAGCAATCGCAATAATGTTCTGCTTTGTTGCTTTTAATATAAAACAGCTCAGCTTTCAAATGAATGTGTTCTTCCTCTTTGTTTGAAGTGTATAGTAAGATATAAAAGTGAAGGAACATTAGAAAGCATGGGAAAACAGGCTATAGACTATATAGACTACAATATAATTCATAATGAAGTCTCACTGTAATCGGGAGAATTGTTGATTTACATTGCAGCTTAAACTAAAGCCATTTGAGCTATATGTCAGGCTATAATATACAGGTCCTTTTCAATAAATTAGCATATTGTGATAAAGTAAATTATTTTCTGTAATGTACTGATAAACATTAGACTTTCATATATTTTAGATTCATTACACACAACTGAAGTAGTTT
>JAUYWG010000047.1:22858350-22899908 GCA_034779775.1 Enteromius afrohamiltoni
ATATATATATATATATATATATATATATACACACATACACACACACACACACACACAGAGTCAAGCCCGAAATTAATCATAGCCTACGCCTGGCAAATTCTGACTTAGTTAACGTTACTTTTATTCAACCAGCAAGTTTTTTTTCTTTATTAGAAATGAAACAGGCGTCTCCCAGAACTACAGTGACGATGTACAACTGTCTTATACAATTGTATAATAAGACGATGTACATGAGGCATCATTGTGGAAAAAAATTATTACTCATCTTTTATTTACATTTGAACAAAACGTGTCATGTCAAAATTATTCATACCCTTCTCAATAATCAATAGAAAAGCCTTTATTAGCTATTTCAGCAATCAAATACTTCCTATAATTGCTGAGCAGCTTTTTGAATGTCTCCACTGGTATTTTTGCCCATTTATCTTTAGCAATGAGCTTCAACTCGTGTTGGAGGGTCTCCTTGCCATCACCCTGATCTTTGGCTCCCTCCACAGATTCTCAATTGGATTTAAGACAGGAGTCTGGCTGGGCCACTGCAAAACGTTGCTAAATGCTAAATGTGATTTCTTTACCACTTTTGCTGTGTGTTTTGGGTCGTTGTCATGCTGAAATGTCCACTGGTGCCCAAGCCCAGTTTCCCTCCAGACTGCCTGATGTTGTTGAGAATTTTGATGCATTTCTCCTTATTGAGATTAGGTTCCCTGGTCCACCGGATGAAAAACACCACCAAAACATTAGATTCCCACCACGTTTGACAGTGGGGATGGTGTTCTTTGGGTTGAAGGCATCACCTTTTTTGCACCAAATGAAGGCTACATCATTGTGGCCAAACAATTTAATCTGACCATAAAACAGAAGACCATAAGTCTTGTTATTTGTATAGATGAGCATTTGCAAAGGCCATGCAGGCTTTTGTGTGCCTTATCTGGTGAAGTGGTGTCCTCCTTGGTCTGTGTCCGTGGAACCCAGCAGTGTGCAGTGTCCATTGGACTGTCTACCTTGAGATGTTGCCACCAATAGAGCCCAGATTCATCAGGATGACCTTGGTGGTGATCCTTTTTTGCCTCTCTCACTATCCTCCTGGCCAACACAGGTGTCACTTTTGGCTTCCGACTATGTCCTGTAAGATTTATCAGTGTGGAAAGCCTTGTATTTTTTAATAATACTTTGCACTGTAACCACTGAAACTTCTTTAGATATGGTCTTATTGCCCTTTTCTGACTTGTGAGAAGCCGCAATGCGCAACCACAGGTCTACAATGAGTTCCTTTGTCTTAGCCATGACTGTCCACAAACCAACAGCAGGGAGCTTCTGTTTTTCACCTGTTGTGTGTTTCCAATGAATTGGGGTAATTAGGATGCTTTAGAACAGCTTGGACTATTTGGATTCGTATAGAACTTTGGATTTTCCTATAGACTGTGACAGTTTGCAAAGGGTATGAACAATTTTGGACATGCCCCTTTTTGTGTGAATGTAAATAAAAAATTAGTTTCCACAATGAAACACAATGCCTCTTGTACATCATTTTATAATCTTCTGGGTGATCTTCTGTGTCATTTTTAATATAAATAAACAACAACAAACAACAAAAAACTGTGTGTATATATATGTGTATGTGTGTTTGTTAAATAACTTGGACATTTATAGCACTTGCATTGTGTTGCCTTTTTTGTTGGTTTTCTTCTAATGTCCCCATTTTTAAATCATTTTGGATAAAAGCTCTGCTAAATTACTTAATTAAAATGCAATTTTTTTCTGAAATCACTTATTCAATCAATTCTTAGGTCTCATTTCTGAAAAACTTTAATTAATTAGTTAACCGACCGTAAACCACTGTATAAAGTGTCAAAAGAACGATTTACACGAAAAAAAACAGTCTGAAATACATCTTGTGTACATAAACAGTGTTGTCCTAAATTTGTCTTGTTATTTTATAATAAAATTTAGTGTGCTAAACTCTGTTTCACCGCTGGGTGTCTCCCTTTATCACACTATAATATATACTTTTTCAATGTTATGCTAATCAGAGCAAATAATAAATCATCAGTGCTCATCGATCAAACATATCATTCTGATAATGCATGCAAAAACACCAAATACTGAATGCAGACAGTTTTAAAATGTTTATTAATTTGTACAACTGCACAGGTCTAAACATTCAGACTTCTAAAAGAGAAAAGTGCAGAAAAGCACCAACAAATCCATACATTTAGGCATTGATTCAATTACAAGGTATCTCAAAGTTCTAATATTTCAGTAGGGTAATCAGTCCATGCAAGTTATGATTTTATAATAATCATCATCATCATAATATCATTTAAAAGTTAATTTACATTTTGGGGCTTAATTGTACCTTAATTGTGTAGAAATCAGCTGGACTCCATTCGCTGGGAAAACCAACAAACTCTCATTCTCACTGAACACATGGAGCATTAGCGCTATTATAAAAGTAAATATTAGGCATTCAGAACACAATATCATTTTAATTACACACCATACATACACACTCTTTGTGTTCTCTGAATTCAAAGGCAATCTCATGCAATGTTAGCATTTTAAATGTAAATCAGTGCACTTTTCTAGGTGGTTCTTTAGATGTAATATAAGTTTGGGTGTCAAAAAGACCCTCCTTCCACCGTGGCACACGTTAAAGGGGCTTTAATACAGATTACACAAACAACACCTCAATCAGGTGCTGCACATTAGATATAATAACACTTGGTTTTGTATAAATTAGCAAAGGCTAGACTAAAATTACAGTGATATAAAGAAAAACATTTGACATTGTGCTTTTTTTGTTTGTTTGTTTGTTTTGAATAGGAAAAAAGCCTGTGAAATAACAGTGTAGAGGACACGCCATAGTCACAGTACTTGGCACTCAGAAACCACCTCTCTACACACACACACACACACACACACACTGCAGGTAAACACACATGCAGGCTCTCCGTTTGGCATTTCAGTCAAAGGCCTTGCTGTTTAAATCAGGACAGGCAAAATAACTAGAAATCTACTGTGAAACATGCCAGTGTTAGTAAGGCAATTCAGAAAGTGTGAAAAAATCATTAGCAGGGAAGTGATTTAAGGAAACAATCTACCTCTTTGCAAGTGGGAAGATGTTTTCATTGAATAAAAAGGTTATTTAAACTCAAGACTGAATTTAAAGGTGATGTGTGTCATTTCTTTTATATTCAACGAATAGTTCGGGCAAAATTAAAATTTACTGAAAAATTACACATCCTCTGACCATTTCTTCATCAGATTCATAGAAATATAGCATTATATCAGCATCTTAGCAATAGACACCCTGCAGTGAATGGGTGCCATTAGAATTAGAGTCCAAACAGCTAAAACATCACAATAATCAAAAGCAAATAGCTTGATCAGGAAAGAAATCCAAACATATCAAGCACAACTTACAAGACAAAAATAGCTCTAAACCATTGTTAATTTTGACAGCAAATTTTAATTTAGTCTTAGTCTTCTGACTAAAATGACATTTAGTTTTAGTCATATTTTAGTCATCTGAATTGTTTTTAGTTTCAGTCGACTAAATTTACAGTAAATTTATTTGACTACATATCATATGATTTTAGTCGACTAAATCTACAGTAAATGTAGTTGGCTAAAATCTAATGGGTTTGTTTAGTGTAATTAATTTAAGCATTTAAATTATTATTATAATTAAATTATTATGGATTTGTTTCTTACAAACTTGCAGCTTTTGTCTTCTCAAGGTGTTTTTTATCAGCTATTTGAACTCTCATTCTGACAGCACCCATCACTGCAGAGCATCCACTGCTGAGTAACTGATGTAATGCTACATTTCTCTAAAGCTGATTAAGAAACAAACTCTTTTAAATCTTGGATGGTCAGAGTGTGAATTCCCATTTAATGTGTATTTATGTAGCTCAATTTCCATACATAGCACAACACTCTGACTTTAGACTGTTAGAATTGTTTGCGATTGCAAAATTACATACTTCAGCTTTGAATACGGTCTGTGCAAAGGTGAAATATCCAAATAACTTTGTGATAAAGAGGAAAATAATGTGATCTCACAGTTATCGGCACAAACTTCTGTCCCGCTCTATTTTATAGGTACGTTTATAAAATGCACCTGTAGGGTTGATACAGACGCTCAACACAATGCCTCCCAAAAACCAGCAAGAAGATTACTATCAAATGTCTGAGCTCAAACCCAACTGATTCAGATTCAGTATCTCAGGGCTGAAAGCTGTACTCGTATCACAAATATTAAGGAGGTATCTGGTTCTGTTTATCACAATGTAATTTGGAATCTGGTTAAGATTTTATTCAAATAATCTGCTTAAAAATCTCAGATGTCATCACACTGGAGAGATGGGAAATCTTTTTTTTTTTTAAATATTAAAAAAAAAAAAAAAAAAGTATTAAATTTAAAATCTAAAAAGCAGAAGTGTAAAAGTTTGGATGCATTATTTTTTATTATGACTAATATTCAAAAACAGACAATAGTCACGAAACCTATGAAATAAAACAAATGGGAGTCTGGGAATACTGTAGAGACTAAAACGAAATATCTTCTTCTTTCTCATTTTGGACATTTATCAGTCAAATTCACGTTTTAAAATGATTAATCAAATTCCAGTTTTGTAAACAAATCACAATTTGTCAACAAAACTACATTTAATCATTCATGACTTTTGATATTAAAGACTTTTTTAATTAATTCTACATAAATATTTGCAGAAGCAGGGAAAATGGATTGTGTTTATGACTCCATGACCACTCGATGATTTTGAAATATTTAAATCAAAATAATTAACGTTAGGGTGCATGTAGTAATTGTTATATTGAGTTCCTAAGTTTAAAGTAAAACAATATAGATTATTAATTGATAAGTTTTTTTTGAAGATCCGCTCAAGTGTGCCCAAACTTTTGACCAGTGATCCATATCAAATAGCTTATAAAAACGTCTAAATACATTAGAAAACGTCCACCCGTCCGGGTTTAGCATCCTATGTGGCACGGGAAAATAAGTTGAAATGGAACGAAAACACAAAAATCTCTCATCCCATAAGCAGTGAGAAAGGCTGTTGTCTAATTACGAAGCAATAACGAACCTATTTAACGAGACATGAGATGCTCTGACCGGTTTGCCAGTTAATTGACTCCCCCCCAAAAAAACCCCACAGGCATCCAGGAGGGATCGGACCATCAACAGAAGCGACACCTGCCGCTCAAACACAGCTCAGCAGCAGCCAGGGACGTGGAAACCTCACGGCAGAACCTGCAGCCCGACCCGGCCTCAGAGGATGGTGCAGAAGAACTTCTTCTCCCGGAACGGGTTTTCTGATGCCGGGACAGGCACAATGAGTGGGTCCTCTCGTATATGAGCATCACAGTATGCCATCAGGTCTGCCGCCGCCTTGGACACCTGAGGACAGAGTCAGAGGGATTTAGATCAGGCAGGGATTTTGAAAGACGTCTCTTCTGGGTTGTGTTTATTCAATCAAATCACAGTAAAATACATATTTGTACAATTTCAAAAACTGTATGTGAATATCTGTAAAAGTATGATTTATTTCGATCAAAACTTAATTTTCAGAGTCATTAGTCTTCAGTGTTATGCTGATAATTCAAATATGCTGATTTGCTGCTCGAGAAAGATTTCTGATTATTAGCAATGTTGATAACAGTTGTGCTGCTAATGACTATTGTAGAAACATTAATACAAAGAGCAGCATTTATTTGTAATAGGAATATTTCGCAAGTGGTGCTGTCAAATGATTAATCTAATTGAAATTGAATGTTTTTGATTACATAACATAAATGAGTGTTCTGTTTATATTTATTATTTCTATATAAATATGCACACATGCATGTACATATAAAAAAAGGTTTGTTTATATGTATGTATATATTTAAAAAATATTTATATTAGGGCTGGGACTCAATTAAAAAAAAATCTAATTAATTAGAGGCTTTGTAATTAATTAATCGAAATTAATTGCATTTTAATCACAAATAAATATTTGACCTGAGAGCAGTGAGAAGTAAGTTCATATGGATTTTTAGTATACCATTGAATAATGACTGAATACATAAGCTTAAGCAACAAAATATTGTTTATTTTTGCTCAAACAAGTCCAACAGACCAGTGAAATGTTGCTATTAAGTGTAGCAATAGGATATTCAGAAATATAGTAACCTACATTTCAGAAATTCAGGAACCCTATAGGTCGGTAGACCTTCTGTAAAGTAAAACACAATACTAGTACAAATTTGGCAATAATTCCCAGCAGCCGCTCACACTATCTTCGATCACAGGCAACTGATCTTGTGAATGCGTGAGACTTGAGAGCCCTGCTTCAAGTATATGGCGGGTGGATCGTGCCACTTATTACCAACCAAGGGCAACAGTCGTGTACTTTTTATGTGTGAGAAGGGGCGCGTCGCAACACGGACGCGAGTCACCAACGCCGGAAAAGGGGCTCGCCGCAACACGGACATAAGAATTAAATAAAGCATTTATTAACTTTGACTGTGCAAACTGTACACCACCAAGTAGCAATTTTCTGCTATGTTCACAATTATTACCAACTTCAAATATAAGAACATGAAATTGATAATTATAATCTATAAACCTAATATTCTGAAATAGGCCTATGTCATTCTGAGATTTTATTTCTGATGCTTGTAAGAATTTATTTGTAATTCAGCTGACTATACAATGTGTCAATAGAACAATAACAAAAATATAGCAAAATACTGTTTTAATCACATTTCAATACAATGCAGGCTCATTTTGTAATTAAGTAAACATAGCTTTTAGTACAAATTAAGTAGGCTACACGTAATGATGAGGCAATAGTAATTTTAAGTAGTCATATGGTTTTACTGATAAACACTATTAAAATACAGTACATTAGTACATGCATAAACAATATTTTATATAATGTTTTATTGCCTAAGAAATGCCAGCAGACGGCGCAGCGGCCTGACGATTGTTGGTAAACTTTCCATTACAAGCAAACTATTGTTCCATGATGTTTGTTCACTTTAACACTAACAAAACACTCACTCCTATTAAAGCCCCATTTTCTGTAACAACTATATATTGCAGTAATAAACGATATTTATTGCAATTATAAACAGAGATGTGTCTTTGTTTTACACAAGAAAACACTGTAATGCTGCATGTTGTTAGTGTTTTTTAGGTCTTTGTTTAGTGGTTGACAAATTGTGTTTGTCGGCTGTCAACCTTTGCTAGTGCAAGAATCTTTTAAATGCGTTTTAAGGCGACGACGTATGTATCAGGCGTCATGAGTTGCGATGTACATAGTTCAGACGTACCTATCACACGTCAATTTTTTATGTAAATTTCTCATGTACGCCGCCGGCACGTCGTCGCCTAAGATTGGTTCTACAGTGACATCGCCGTAATGTCGTTGCGGGCCTACCGTCTGCCCTCCCTATCAATCCTTTAAAAAATTTGACACGGTCTGACGGCGACGTAAGGGTAGACTGCACCTTATCCTTAGCCTGCTTTGCCTTAAAAACGCACAATCCACCCGCCATACAAGTACATTCAGAACATTAGCAACGCTAGTTGGTGCTCCTGTATAATCGGCCCACTGAAACTCATCCAGTGAGAAATGTTCTGTGGTGCAAAAATAAGTGCGATTACAATGCGTTTAAAAAAAATGTAACACGTTTTTTTTGTGTAATTAATTCATCTAAATTAACGCGTTAAAGTCCCGGCCCTAATTTATATATAATATAAAATACTTTAATATAAAAATATACATGCAAATACATGCAAATCTTTTCAAAATATATACTGCATATGTATTTATACATACACACAGTGCACACACATATACTATGTGAACAAAAACATTTATTTTGGAAGCGATAAATCACTATTAATAGTTTGACAGCGCCTGTCAAATGTCAGCTGTTAATGTTAGGCTCCTCCTCCTTGCTAACTACTTGAGTCACCTTTTAAAACTGTCTGTGTTTGTACCCTAGCCGCTGAGTATTGAGTGTTTACCCTCAATTGAGTGTCTACCCGCTTAAACAAAGCGTTTCCTCGTGCTCCCTAGTGTAGTCTTGTTGCCTGTGTTTAATTTCTCCATGTACTAACCTTTTCTTGCCTTTGGATTATAGCTAAGTTTTGCCTTCACTTTTACTTTCCTAAATGTGTCTTTGCTGAACAAAAGTAATTGCTTCTGTTAGGAAACCATTATCATTGTTATTATTATTACATAAACAATATTTGGTTACACTTTTTGATAGTCCACTTTACTAACTATAAGTAACCGTTTAAACTACATGTCAACTAATTCTCATTATTTGCAACTACATGTCTACAAACTCTCAGAGTAGACTGTTAGGGTAGGTTTAGGGTTAGTAAAATAATATGACACATACTTGCAAAATTTCTGATAGTATGTTGTTTGTTGTGAACCCATTAAAATAAAGTGTTAGAAGATATTAAGCAGACAGTCTACTAATATTTTGATCAGAATAAATGTTATTTCCCTATTACTTTCTCCCCCCCATATCACATTACAGTGCTTTGGATCTTCCAGGACACACATGAAACTCATCTGTGCTTAGCTCTATAACAGACCATATCTATTCTATTAACTGATCAGTGATTTAATGTGCATCAGTATCCTAATTTGTTTTTCCATCAAAAGCCAAAGTAAAGGGACAGAGTCCACAGACTTTAAGAAAACAGCACTGGGTCATGTTTTTATAGCATTAGTTGGCTGTTGTACATCAATATTTAGTTTACGCAAAGACCAAAAAAAGAAGTTTGAAAGAGGACAGTTTTAGTCTTGCAAATGTCACGCTGAATAAACATACACTGAATTATATTTATCACAGTCCATTATGTTCACTGCTGTTTCTAGGTTCCTCTGTAGAATCGCTACAGGAATCACTAGTTTTGATTCTAAACAACTGATAGAAATCACAGATTTTTTTATTAAATATTATTTTTAGGTCAGTGTACATATCAGTAGTACAACAATAATAAAATATTTGATTTTACGGTAACAGTTTATTTTTTTGGTTAAACATCTTAGTTGCTTATTAGCATGTATATATAAATTAGACAATTAGCTATTTATTATTGCTTATTAAGCACATATCAAAGCCTTATTCTACATCTCTAATCCACAAAGTTGAAGGTCAGTTCAACTGAAACTATGTACTATGCACTTGAATGAATAATTGAGTGGTGCAGTCAGTGGTATATGCTTTATAAATAACTCATATTGTGTTATTTCTTGGAGAAGCATGAGTGTGTGTGGTCCAGAAAAGAATTTGAACCATTTGAGAGCTGATGATGATGATAATGCTAAGAGAGACGCAGCTGTAAGATGAGAATCAGGAACTGTGGTGGTTTGGGAGGCGCTCACGGCCAGATGGTACAAAAAACTCACACATCACACTAAGCAAACAAACTTATAGGTTATTTCCGTAACCCAGGTTTCCTGAGATATGGGAACGAGTAATGTGTCTGCTAAGACGCTATGGGAAAAACTCCTTTTGTACTTAGAGCATGGCATGGAACGCAGTATTCATTCCAGTGTCTCAGGGAACCTGGGGTACGGAAGTAACCTATTTGTTCCCTGTCAACACTTCCCCTGTACTGCGTCTGCTAAGACACTAAGGGATGACATGTATGACACCACTGTCATACTGTCTGAGCGCCCCACCCCTTTTTGGATGCGTCTTTCACAATCACTTTCCATCTGGAGGGGAACACCTCTCTGCAGCCACTGGGTGCCTTTCCATAAGTGCAGAGCTGCAATGCAGGCTCCGTCTAGGCTCCGCCAAGGCCACGGCGGCACCCGTGCCTTCAACCAGTATTGCAGCGGCCGCATCTGTAAGAGACCGAGCCGTAGCACTGATTAGGCTGCGGCCATCAGACCCATTAATTGCTCTGGAGAGATTGACGCTCTCATTTGCATTAAGTCTATTACAGTACCCAGGAACATTATTTGTTGGCTGGGCAACAGCATGCTCTTGGCAAAATTCACCCTGAGATGGTTTAAATGGCAGAGGAGAAATGCCCTGTGCCTCTACGCCTCCTCTAATAATTCAGGACGCGGATTTCTGTCCGTCTCAGAGGGGAAAGGGCCACATCCATACATTTTGTAATCTCTCGCTGGCCACTCTCCGTTCATGCAGAGCTCTCTTTGAGGAGGGAGTTTTTGTGAAGTGCTCCCTGTGCAGTCTCAAGGGACTACCCTTGGTAGTGAGGGCTGAGGCCCAGTTTAGATCTCAGGCAATTGAATTTTTCAGTCAGTCAACTGGAGTTCAGTATGCTTACACTGAGGTCGTATTCCAAATCAGGTCTGAGTACTGGTTTGCCATGATAGAGTTGATACGTGTGCTTCACGTACAGACTCATTGAGGTTTGCTTTCTGAGGAAAGAGCTTACCAATGACAGTCCCAAGGGCCTGGATGTGCCTACCGAACATTTCAACGTGGCAAGCAACGACCACCGCACTACAGCGGTGTGACACCCACTACGGTGGGCCCCGATCAAGCTCCTGAAATAGGAAATAGCTTCTCTTCTAAGGAAAAGAGCCATCGAGGTGATTCCACCCTCAGTAATGCACTCAGGGTTTTACAGCCCATATTTTGTTGTTCCGAAAAAGGATGGAGGGCTGAGGCCCATCCTGGATCTCAGACATCTGAACTGCTCAGTCAGGCAGCTGAAGTTCAGGATGCTTACAGTCAAATCAGGTCCGAGTACTGGTTTGTCACAGTAGACATGAAGGATGCTTACTTTCACGTTTCCATCCATCCTGCACACAGGAAATTCCTGCAGTGGTGGCTCAAACTTAAGGGGTATTCCCCGAGGGGAAATCCTTTTCGTATGATCCAGGTCTCTTGACGTTGTGTGCGAGCCTTGGACATGTGGAGAAAAATGGACGTCCTGAACTCAGGATCTTGAACGTGTAATCATAACAACCGATGCGTCCCTGACAGGGTGGGGAGCGGTCCTGCGGACAGTGGAAAGGCAGTCAACTTCTAAAGCATATAAATTGTTTAGGGCTGCTGGCAGTATTCCAAGCATTGAGGTGCTTTCTCCCTTACCTTCAACGTCGGCACATACTCGAGAAATCCGACAATATGGCTACAGTGTCATATATAAATCATCAAAGGGGTCTGCGCTCACGCCCCTTACACAAGCTGGTGTACCAGATCCTGAATTGGTCCCAGAGCAGGCTCCGCTCCCTCAGGGCAGTCTACATTCTGGGATACTTCAACCAAGCGGCAGACAGCCTGTCGAGACAGGTGTCGAGACTTGGGGAATGGAGACTCCATCCAGATGTGATAGAGAAGATCTGGTCAGGCTTCTAACGAGCAAAAGTGGACCTCTTTGCGACGCAGGAGAACGCACAATGTCCCCTCTGGTTCTCTCTAGCTCATCCAGCTCCACTAGGAGTGAATGCTATGGAACAGACGTGGCCGAGGCTTCGTCTGTACGCCTTTCCCCCAGTCGCTCTGCTCCCAGGAATCTTAGAGAGAGCCCGCCAGGACGAGGTCAGCCTACTGTTAGTAGCACCATTCTGGAGAGCCCGAGTAAGGTTTGCGAACCTGGTCTCCATTCTCGACAACTCCCTCTGGGAGATTCCGATCAGGAGGGACCTTCTCTTTCAAGCAGGGGGCGCAATCGTGCACCCCCGCCCAGGGTCCGGGTTAGCGACCGAGGTCGTTCCAACTATTCTCCATTCCAGAGCTCCTTCAACAAGAAAGCTTTATCTCCTGAAATGGAAGCTTTTCACCTCATGGTGTGCTGATCAAGATCACGCACCCAGTCCACCCAGTCCGCACCTGTCTCTAATCTAGATTTCACAGCAGATTCAGAGCGTGGTCTCGCTGAAGGCGTTCCCAAAGCGTTTTGACGCATAACCCTGAGACGTTTTTCCCCATAGCATCTTTGAAGACGCAGTATGAGTGAAGTGTCGACAGGAAACTACATTTCTCATCCTCCCACGCATATATGAAAGAAACTAAATATACCATAGCATTGCTGTGTTTATGGACATACACCATAATAATTCCTTAAAATGCACTGGAATTCATTACACTGAAAAAAATACATTTATTGAATTTACCGTTTTTTTTTTTATTATTTTTAAGGTAAGTGGTTTAAGGTAAAAAAAAAAAAAAAAAGAAGTACCTTTTTTCAGTGTAACAGCCTTGGTGAAAAGAATAGACTTCTTTCAAAAACATAAAAATCATAATTATATTGTATATTATATTTTAAAGTGTGTAAAATTTTAAATTTGTGAAGTTTCATGGTAAAGCATGTAAATATACTGGAGTAAAAGAGTCACATAGAGCCCTAATGGACTATTACAGTATTCACATGAGCGCCGTCCGGCCGCTTAGAGTCTGTAATTACAGCACACAAGCTTCACTAATTAACACATATCACATTCCACTGTGATTGAGGAATTAATGAAGATGAGCCTCCAATAAAACATGCCGCTTGCTCTCATCCAAAGAAACATCTCAATATGACTAAGAGAAGTGCATCTTTCTCTTCAACTTTTTTTTTGTTTCGCCGCTTCATATGGACAGCTGCAGGAGAATCAGTATAAGCTGACATGAGACACGAGCATATTAGATGACGAGAGGCCTTTTAAACGTTACTGTGAGAATTTGTATGTTAACTTATGACAGGAGAAATAGTGAACACAAAGAATAACACGATTCACAATCCTGACGCTTATTTAAAACTGGCTAACACATTCCCATTCAATGTGTTTTTTTTAATTTTCATGACCATTTACATTCATAGATTCTCAATGAAGGCATCAAAACTATGAATTAACACATGTGGAGTTATGTACTTAACAAAAAAAAGGTGAAAAAGGAGTTCCCAGAGGTGTTTAGCACTTGTTGGCCCCTTTGCCTTCACTCTGCGGGCCATCTCGATTGGGTTCAGGTCCCGTGACTGTGGAGGCCAGGCCATGTGCCGCAGCACTCCATCACTCTCCTTCTTGGTCAAATAGCCCTTACACAGCCTGGAGGTGTGTTTGGGGTCATTGTCCTGTTGAAAAATAAATGGTCGTCCAACTAAACGCAAACTGGATGGGATGGCATGACCCTGCAGGATGTGGTAGCCATGCTGGTTCAGTGTGAATTCAATTTTGAATAAATCCCCAACAATGTCACCAGCAAAACACCCCCAGACCATCACACCTCCTCCATGCTTCACAGTGGGAACCAGGCATGTGGAATCCATCCGTTCAACTTTTCTCCATCTCACAAAGACAAGGCAGTTGGAAATTCTCAAATTTGGACTCATCAGACCAAACCACAGATTTCCACTGGTCTAATGTCCATTCCTTGTGTTTCTGGGCCCAAACAAATCTCTTCTGCTTGTTTCCTGGTAGCTATTTGACCATGAAGGCCTGATTTGCGCAGTCTCCTCTTAACAGTTGTTCTAGAGATGGGTCTGCTGCTAGAACTCTGTGTGGCATTTATCTGGTCTCTCATCTGAGCTGCTGAACTTGCGTTTTCTGAGGCTGGTGACTCGGATTAACTTGTTTTCAGAAGTAGAGGTTACTCTTGGTCTTCCTTTCCTGGGTAGGTCCTCATGTGTGCCAGTTTTGTTGTAGCATTGGATGGTTTTTGCAACTCCTCTTGGGGAGACAATTAAAGTTTTTGTAAATTTCCAGACTGACTGACCTTAATTTCTTAAATTAATGATGGCCACTAATTTTTCTTTAGTTAGCTGATTGGTTTTTGCCATAATATGAATTTTAACAGTTGTCCAATAGGGCTGTTGGCTGTTTAGTAACCAGACTTCTGCACAACACAACTGATTGTCCCAATCCCATTGATAAAGCAAGAAATTGCACTAATTAACCCTTATAAGGCACACCTGTGAAGTGAAAACTATTTCAGGTGACTACCTCTTGAAGCTCATTGAGAGAATGCCAAGAGTGTGCAAAGCAGTAATCAGAGCAAATGGTTGCTATTTTAAAGAAACTAGAATATAAAAGATGTTTTGAGTTATTTCACCTTTTTTTGTTAAATACATAACTCCACGTGTTCAGTCATAGTTTTGATGCCTTCAGTGAGAATCTACCAATGTAAATGGTCATGAAAATAAAGAAAACGCATTGAATGAGAAGGTGTGCCCAAACCCTTTAGCTACTAATATATATATATATATATATATATATATATACACACACACACACACACACACACTTTATACTAAAAATTATAAATATAAAAAGAATTATAAATAGTTTTTAGTTAACTATTAAAATAATTTTATATCATTATTTCCTGTATGGTGCTTCATAATATCATACACACAGACACAAATCATCTGGAATCTTTACATTGATGTATGGTTTTTTAGGATTAGACAATATTTGGGTGAGATACAAAGGGTGAGGGTGCGAAAAAATCTAAAATATTGAGAAAATCACCTTTAAAGTTCAGATGTATTTATGTTAGGGAATTTATAAAATATATCTATGTAACAATATCTTACTTAATACCCTAATAATTTTTGGCATAAAAGAAAAATCAATCATTTTGACCCATGCAATATTTCTCTGAATACAGGCATGCTACATATAACTAGTTTTGTGCTACAGGGTCACATATATGTTAAATACATCAGAAGTAAATATAGGTCACAAATGTATTTTGTAGTTTATTTTAATATTAAATGCAGCTACAGAGACTCAGTTGGCAATGATTATATTTTTGTTTTTTTGTGTGTTTTCTGATTGAAAAAAAAACTGGTAGACTGGTAAAAAACTGGGGACACCTGATTTCCAGTGATTGTCGTCATCTTACTACAGAGACCGTCTATGCGTTTGATAAATAAAGCTTAATCTCGTCATTATACATTACCATTACTCTGTTGTTCTATTTGATAATGTTTAGTGCTTTGCTACAATCTGTATTGTTAAAAGCGCTATATAAATAAAAGTGACTTGACTTCCCATTACCCTATAGATAGCTTCCTAAGATATTTTCCAGTTGTTAAAAGCAGAGGTCGTATCTGATGTCAGTCAGAAAATATATCTGCCATCTGCAGGAGGACACTGAAACCTCTGCAGAATAGATCCATCTTTCTTCGCAGCTAAAGGCCACAGCTGAGCCCTGTTCCTCTAAATGTTCGCTCCATCTCTCCTCCCTCGGGTTTACAGGCTAAACGCTCAAACAGGCCGCACACTACTACAGCTAATGGACACATTACGCTTTCTTAAAGCGCCTGTTTAGTCTTCTGGGCAAATTAGAGCAGATAACAAAACAAATTCACTGCAAACGTCTATGTCAAACGTCACAGATGCTATCGTCACACATCAAATACACAATGGCATATGATCTGATGTAAGCAGGCCATTGATTTACAAATCTGCACCTTGAATATGATTGTTTAGAAGGTTAATGAAAGGACACTAGATAGTTAAAATAGTTGATCTGTTTGTCTGACATGTCACGTCTGAGTCTGGGGTGGGAATAAATTGCCACATGACAATCAGAAAATAACAGTCAACTTGAAACATGAAGTGTTTTTACTTCCCTACACGGAATTACTTCAGATGCTTTTTCTTGTTTCACTTAAAAAACATCCTGTAAATATCCTTTATTGACATCAATTAAAAAGGAACATCTTTTTTGTTTGTTTTAATATCAAATATATATACTGAATATATGCAAATCTGTTTTGTTTTGGGATGTATTTTTTTTCTTTGTATAACTTTTTTTACACTGATTTTGTAAACATTTTAACACTGATTAATTTGTTTATTATTTACTGCCACTTATTATTTATCAGCATCAAAGAAATAAAACCATAGCAAGAGTAAGACAATTTACAATAATCATAACAACAATACTCCAATGAGTTACTTTTACAATGTTATCTTTATAAACAATAAAAAAAACAATTGTGCACTGATTAAAAATTCACAATTGTTTCCATTGTATTTGAGTTTATTGCCATACAGGCTTACAATTATGCAGTAGTCATTCCGTTTTTTGCATTTGTGTTGATTGCCATACCATCTTCGATAAATAAATAGATAACTGTTACTTATTAAATACATAAATAAATTACTAATATTATTAAATAAATAAATAATAACTAATGCTATTATCAGATAAAAATAACTAATAATATTAGATAAATAAATAAATAACTGTTTGTGTTTATTGCATAGCAGTTTCAATAAATACACAAACAAACAAACAAAAAAACTGTTCACTGATTAATAATTCACTAATAATTAAATTGTTTGTATTTTGCCATACCAGCTTCAGTGCCTATTTTAGGACAGATCTAAAACATTAGTTTAAATTCAGTTCAAACTATTGCATACAAGATTAAACTCTAATAAAGATTTTTGCTTGTGATTAAAATTGTATGCTTGTGCCCACAGCAGTGAATTAAATGGTTGGTTTTGATGTTTCCATAACTTGAGTTTAAATGATGAGTTTAAAACACACAGACCTTTATCCTGTCCATGCAGGCCTCCATCTTCAGCTGCTCCACAGCTTTCCGGGCCTGAGAGATGCTGGCGGTACTGTTGTTGGCCATTCCGTCCTTCATGATTGAGTCCTGCACACAAACACACACCAGATGAGAGTCTGTGAGCTTGGAGAATTCTGTTTCTGTATTATTACAGCACATCCGACTCCTGCAAGTCAAACTTTAGATCCAGACCATCACAATAACATCAGATCTTACACTAACAAAAACTACACCAGTGTAGTACCATGGTATTCTTATGAGAGCCTTGGAGAATCAAGTAAATACCTCAGAATGAGATTGAACTCTTTCAGTATAGGGCGTACTGTATGTTTGTATCATAACAAACATTTTTACTAAAAAAAACATTAAATACAGTTAGCTAAAAAAAAAAAAGAGCTTTTAATGTTCTTCATTCAAGCTCATAGATGGTCAAGTGGTTAATATTTAATAATGTAAAAGGTAAAATAAATTCAATAAATTCATTTTTTTAAATAAAGATACATCAATCTAATTTAAATGCTGTTCTTTACAACGTTTTATTCATAACATGATGAAATGTATGAGTTTCCACAAAAATGGAAAACAACTGTTTTCAACATCCATAAAGATCAGAAATGTTTCATGAGAATCAAATGTTAGAATGATCAAATATTAGAATGATTTCCAAATGATCAAGTGACACTGAAGACTGGAGTAATGATGCTGAAAATTTTGCCTTGATCACAGAATTAAATTACAGTTTAACATATATTACAACAAGAGTACCCTTAGTGAGCAGAAGAGACATTGAAAAACATTAAACATTCTGGCAGTGTATGAATGTGTATATGTCCATTATTGAAATGTCCATTACTTAATATTATTTTATTAATTTGGGTGAATTTTCCACAATTATAAATCCTGCACAGTGTTTTGCATCAAACAAACAATCACATTTCTCAAGTCTATGCCAGTGCAGTGATATAACAGTTCCAGCAATACCTGTCAAAACGGTCAGAGGAGCAGTAAAGAGAGTAATTATAAATATTTTTACACATACATCACTACACAGCAACACCATCAGAACACGAGGGATAAAAAGGCGTTTATGAAGTTCAAAGCATCATGCTCATGTAGCCTATATACAGTCATGATGCCACTGCCACACCAATGCTGAATAAAGGCCAGAAGCACTGGAGCATCTGATTGAATAACGCTTCACAATTCAGCATCATGGAAATAAACCATATTCATCCAAAGCTGTTTTAAGCTTTCATAATGCTCGTTATTCGTAGGCGAAGTGAAATCTAGAATATGCAAAAACACTCAAGGGTCGTGATTATTATTCCTTCATCCGTTCATTCAAGGCCGTTTCGTGAATTATCACTGAACGCTTTTCACATCTGGATCTTGACCATCCACAGACGACCGTTTCAATTTAAAGGCGGTGGAATCAAATGCCCAGGACGCACTTCCAGCGTCATTCCCCCCCCCCAAAACCTGCGGGATCCATCCATCATCCCGCATCAGACCGAGCGCGTTCAAATTCGAAAATAAACGAATCGTCAACCATAAAGCCACGCTCGCGCCAGCAACGCCGGAATTGTAACAATGTTGAAAAAACGTTCTAATGCAACAGAACAGGGAACGCAGTTTAAGGTAATTAGCACAAATACCTGGTGAAGAAGCACAGGGACGCGTGTGAACACCCACCTGAAATGTGTCTGCTCAGTATGTGGATCGACTCCACCCGAAAGCGAACCCGCAACACCTCAAACACGGTTCATCCGCTGAACGCCTTTAAACGTCGAGTATTTCCCCGCTTTCCTGCTCTGGCGCTGGGTGAGATGCGAGGGGAACCTCGGTGTGACGCACGAACGCAAATGTCGCTGCGCCTTTAAGAACGCCCGCCGGACGCGGATGGTGCGCGTTAATATCTGAAGACGCTCGGTGTCAGATCATTAGGGCTCTTTTTTTTCTTTTTTGCAGGGCGCACCGAAGGCATGTGAGGTTTCCCTGCTTCACGTGACATCACCGGGTCTCCCAGTCACCGACATGACGTCACCGCCTCCGCCACTTTGACGTAACACGGCGAAGAGTCTCACTGTATTGTAGTACGTTTTATTAAAAATCAAAGACACAGATGCAGCTGGGAACTGGAATAGAATAGAATAACTTACTAGTTCATTATATTGGCTAGTTGTAATACAGTAATAGAACAAGCAGTATATAATGGAAAAGAATAATACAGGATATATCACAGTAGAAAAGAATCGAGCAATATTGACTAAAATAAAAGTCCTTCAATGCTAAAGGAAACATGACATCCATGGAACATTTACAGTGCAAGTTAATTTACAGATCTTTTTTTCTCATACAGTACATTGTAGGGAAAAAACCCTTCAGATTTTAATAAATAAATAAATGTTCTTTACACTAAGAAAACTGGCCAGATATTTATTTTAAGCATAAAATACCACTTCATTTTGCATCTTAAAAAAGGTATCTTGATTTAACAATGTTTGAATTAGACAAATGAAATACCGAGGAAGATATCCACAGAATCTATCCATTCCATTCTTTAGCTCAGTAAAGTGTTCTTACTGTTAAGAAAAATGGCTCACTAAAAGATTCTTCTGTGAAATCCCTGCAGGAAAAAGCAAGCTATATAACACTGTACAGAAGAAACAAGTGCAACAAACTGAATCCAAATTTAATATTTATATTTATATTATATATAGGTGACATTTAATTATATTTCATAAATACAAAAAAAGGAAATAAACGTCCCATCCAGGCCTTGGTGAACATATCAATCTTAAATTACACAAACCACTGTTATTTCAACAGAAAGAAAACAATAAGCCTTTTTTGTGATAGCTATGTCAAACAAATTCACACATCTCGCTTCACAAACTCAATCAACATCTCGCACGATGACAATAACATCAATCTCATTCTGAGAGAACACAAACATGACAACACTGCACAATAATTAAGAGATAAATGTGATGCAAGCATGGAAAATAGATTCAAAAACAAAACAAAAAAACAAATGCATGACAGGGCTCTGTAAACACCAGATGATTCTCCCCAACTTCTTAAGTGTCTTTCTGGATTTACACTGACTGAATAATTTCATTTGAGGGTTGAAATGCTAAGATATTTCTGAAAACAAAGTAGTAGTGGGGAAAAGGTGAAAGTATTCCCTTTCTGGTAAAGTCAAGATAATTAAATAAGTTGTAATGTAAGACTCATGCTAACAGCAAATACAGAACAGGAAACGAGCAAACAACATTCTGGCTCATGTTTAGATGGTGGACTCAAATTAAATTTTTCTTCTTCCACATTTAAGTCTGTCAACTCTTAAGACTTCAAGAGCACCTGATCCTTTTATACTGATAGGGAATTGTAATTTTTAGGGATATAGTAGTAGTCTTTGTACAACAAGCAGGCTGTTTTTATTGTGACCAGAAGCATCTCTAATTTTACTTGTCTTTAGAGGTAGATATGACTATCGCCTATGTTAATCTAGAACTGAAAAGAAGAATATTTTGAATGAACTATCACTTGTGTCTGTCAAACAAAGTCATACAGGATAAATACTAGCACAGTTGGCGACTGACGAGTCACACATACAATAATATTGTTCATTTTATAACAAAGAACATGAACCTGACGTTCAGATTGTGGCTTTCATCCTTGTTGGAAAATAAATATTTCAGCGATCTGTCGATGAGAAATGATGTTTAAGAAGGCATTGCGTTCACACATTCATTACGGCGATGCATGTCACTCATAAGCAAGTTTTAAATTGTCCCATTTACGAATGACGAATGCAGTTTCTGCAGGAGCACAAACGGACGGTAGTGTTTTCGAATGATGTGGTATGGATTGGCTTGGAAAGAGCGATTTCTATTCTCAGGACGTCGGCAGGTGGGCGAGATGAAGGAAAGGCCTTCAAACGTTAGGTCTAGGTGGACCAGATTGTAGCAGCTTTCAAAATCAAACAAAACAAACACTATATGAATCAGTCAGAAGAGAAGAGGATAAATGATCTCTGCCTTATGAGCCCCGCTTTTTAGGGTACAAGTGCAGTCTGTTTCTATGGCGATTTGGGGGTGGTGTGATGACTGATTGTGGAGCATGCTGGCATCTCCTCTTCGTGGGTGGGCAGGGTCACTCTCAGAGTCCCTCCAGGCAGGTGACGGGCCGATGTGACACAGGGTCAGCCTGCAGCGTAGCTGCTGAGGAACGAGTAAAACATGGGCAGCTTCAATCGCTGCTGATCTCTACGGCACCACGCGATCACCGTGCCCTCACTGTTAGCCGTGTAGAGGTGATGACCGTCACATGAGAATGTCAGACTGAGAGAGAACACAGAAGGAAACACCATTAACCAGACGGCACTACTGCACATTAAGAGTTCAGTCTCTTCTGCTCATCAAGGCTGCATTTATTTGATCGAAAATGCAGAATTATTTTTATTATGTGGGGCTACCAGTGTGAATCCTGTAGCAATCACAGATCTACACTACGTCTTGGAATGTATGACCCAAATAAGAATTTTCACTAGATATTGTCATCTGAACAAGCAAGTAAAAGTCTGCAACGCTCAAACTTCATATTAAGAAATTCTTTTAACCCAAAAAGCAAATTATGCCCCCTTCGAACTGGTTGTCTTTAAAAAACAAATCTTGTGTAATCCCAGACTATCTATAATCAGAAGCACATTTACAATACAATTTAATTTAATTCACATGCGTTTCATAAAATCCTTTCTGTACTACAATCCGCCATCTAAATGATTTTTTGACATTCCAGCTGCTGTGAGAATAGGCTAGAATTAAATGATGCACCACCTGCAGGATCCTCAGGGCAAATAAGACAGATTGGGCTAAAGTAAGGTGATGGTAGGCTGGTTATTTACAATCTTAAATATTGATTTTTGCATTATTATTACCAAAAAAGTTACGGACCACAGCTTTAAATATTGTAACAATTTAAAATAGCTGTTTCCTATGTGAATACATGTTACAATGTAATTTATTTTTATTATGAATTTTTAGCATCATTAGCATCATCATCCAGTCTTTAGTGTTCCTTATATTAGAATATTATATCCTTCAAATATTATAATATGCTGACTAGCTGCTCAAGAAACATTCCTGATTATTATTTGTTGAAAACAGTTGTGTTGCATGATATTTTTGTAGAAACTGTGAAACTATATCAAAATAAATCTGTCTGACGTCATATAAGAAGTAAAGGTGTGTACCTTATGATAGGCCTGTTGGATTTTGGAAAGGTGATCTCTCTGACTGGCTTCAGGTCCCATGTGCTCCACAACCTGAAATATGAGAATAATGTAGTATATTAAAAAGGTATTAATGGAGAATAAGGTAGGAAAGCACTGATAAGAATCTTAATGAGAAGCAAAGAAAAAAAAATCTTTATTTGTAACCACAGTTTTCATCTTTTTCTCACATCTTTTTTTTTGGAAGCAATTCTACATGCATTTTATTTTTACACAAATAGTTGTGCATGTGTACAGCTATGCTTTTTTAACCTTGTTTCCAACGATTAAAAAAAAAAATAATCAAACAAATAATTTTGCTTAATTTGAGTACAAATGTGTTTTCTTTACCAAGACGGTGGCAAGATGAAAACTTACACATAGCACCTTTAGGTTATAATAACATAAAAAATTTAATTCAGATTTAGATTTTTAAAGATTTGTTATAAAAAAGATATGAACACGAACAACATCACTTTAGACCAAAAAACATTCCACAATGACATTTCCCTTAAATTCAACTTCCAAAAGTGCATTCATCTTTGCCATGTTACATTCATTTCACTAATACTATACGCTGCATATAACAAAACATTAATGGCATTAAACACTTCTACTGACAAGCTACTTGGTATCGCGTGATTATGAATGCAATATTGCATAGCTTGTCTACACGTTTATTGTGTTTTGGAACCAAACTCTTTAAATATTGCTTCTTTGTGGTTTAATGTACCTGACCACACCGTTCTCCAGTCCACCAGCAATTACGTTGACCGACACTCCCTCTGGCTGATTAGAGAATGCCACTGAACAGATGATCTCTCGACAGTGAACGTGACCAATCAGATCCCCATTGATCGTCCACAGCCTCAGATCACTTCCTCCACCCACTGCACACACCAGGAGAACATGAAAATATTTATTATTTTCAAACAGCTGCAATATTTTCACTGACTTCAGCAGCTGATTTACACTGTAATTGAAAACTTTAAAATGATAAAACAATATACATGGAAACACAACTGACCAGAATCACACACTGTGGCAATGTCTCCTGTCATCTCACTGGCTGAGACAGCATTCACTGGACTCTTATGACCTGTGAGACTCTGTACATAACACAACCTACACACAAAAAACACAGTCTTCATTTTCTCATTACTGTGTCACAACAAACAAAATACTGCATAAAAAAAAAATTGTACTACTACTGTAATGTGAAAGTACTTCAAACACACTGAAAAAGTGGTGTAGCATTTACTTTGAAACAACTTCCAATTATAAATCACTAGTAAGTTTCATAATTATGAACAAAGTATTTTTAATATTTTTTTACAGTTTATGTATGATCATGCATAAGTAGATTCACTCCCTTAATATTTAAAAATAAAATTAGTTAATCATTTGTTAGCACTAATTAAAATATATACTTTAATATAGAATTATGTGCATTACAGTTATGAGAATTGAAAAATAGGCCTTTTCTTTTTATACAAATTTATAAAAATATTTTCTGAATGGGTAAATTAGATTATACTATTTAGAAAATACTATTTCTGTTGTTCTACTTAAAATTATCAGGTTTAATTCAATGGGTTATTTCATGGGTTAATTCAACTTGACTTTCAGAAATCTACTAGCAAAATCTGAGCAAAAAATCGTTTCTCCACTGTATTTTATTTATTTTTAACAATCAAGTCAACGTTAATATATTTACTTATTGTCTAATTAACCTGACAATGTTTATTATAAATATTGGTCCGGTAAAGATATGAATGTAATAAATTAAAGGACTTCAGTGATATCAGAAGCACAGACCTATTGAGGTCCCACAGTATGCAGGTCCCATCTCGACTGACACTGATGAGGATGCTGTAGGGTTTACAGACAAACAGGCCCGTGACCTCCGCCGTGTGGCCGTACAGATGAACCTGCGTCTCCACCTCCATCTCTGTAGGCTGAGGGATAAACAGACTTCATTATCACACGTCTCAATGGAGAATGACTGTAATAGCACGCAAAGGGTAAGGGCCTCATTAGAGAACGGGTAATGGCCTAAATAAGCAGAAATGAGCTCAAATACCAGTTTAACTAATGACTCTGATCTGCTTTTAAGGTCTAGAGTAAACAAACCAGCACTTAAGTGCTGCTAAGAGTGCAGCTAAGAGTTAAATCAGCCCAAAATGAACATCCAACGGTTGTTGGTCATATATGGTGGATTTTGACAGCTTCTGGTATTGAAAAAGATTTTTTGAGATTATCTTATAGAATTTCTCACTTTCACATACTTTAGCAAAATTTACAAAAACTATATATAAATAGATTTAATTAAATTGACTAATTTAATTAAATCAAATAATTAAAACAAATATATTAAAACAATAAAAATACCAATGGCTCTATCAATAACTGTGATACTTTTGCATTTTAAATTAAATAATATATCATAATGTTTTAAATAATATTGGAATTTTGTGCATTATATTAATGAAGAATATTCTAATGAACGCTGCTCAGAATACCTTATTTTATTATTTTGCTAGTTGTTAATGCAACATTTCTCATTTAGTTAGCTTATAATATACTTGTAACTATAATAACTACAATGGAAATAAAAAAAATATAAAAACTAAATAGATATTTTAAAAAGTGAATAAATAAATTTAATTATAAAATTTTTTAAATAAAATTTAATTATATCGAAATAATATTTTCAATATTTCAATAATATTTTAGAATATATTAAAATTATAATGCTTTATATAAAATGATAATTCAGTGCATTACAGTAATGAAAAATGCTCATAAAAAAACAAAAATATATATATTTTTGCAAAATTTTATTTTATACTTATTTTATATACTATGAATATAAGGAAAAACAATGTTCTTGATTATTATAACTATAAGTTATCCTGCATCTATACCTCTTCAAGTCACCTGTATGTAGAATGTAAGAGTTAAATCACTCAAAAATGAACATTTTTATCATTTTTATGGTGATCCTGGTGATAGTGATTTAAAAAAGAGCAGTGAACAGTCTTTAGAATACCTTCTTTTTAGATTCCATGAATGACATGTAGAGGGGTTTGGAACAACACACATGTATAATAACAGAGCTGAAATACTCCTCATGTCAGAAAGATTTATTTAAACAAATGCAAGAAGCAGAATGGTACCTGCATTGTCAATGAAAGAGCGTTTGAAAGAGCCGTCTGACGGCCAGATTTCAGCGACCTGTGGGCCTCAGGAAATGTGTTTCTAGGGCAACCAGGAGATAACTAACAAGGCCACTACAAGCACTGTGTGTGTGTGTGTATGTAGGTGCTCTACAGGGAGTGATAATGGATGTGGGCGGCCGTGTGGGTAGGGGAAGACGGGGGCCATGTCGCCATGGTTACGTACCATGGAGGTGGTGAAGCGGTTGCTGTAGGCAGTTATGACTCCACACTTACTGCCTGTAAACAGCTGACAACTGTCCGGCACCCAGGCACAACTAGTCACCTGAGGAAAGAGCACAAACTACATTTACATTTAGTCATTTAGCAATTGAATTAGAGAAGAGAATACTAGAGTTAGTGGGTCAAGTAAAGATGGAAGATATGTGGTTTTAGCCGATTCTTGAAGATGGCTAAGAACTCAGCTGCTCGGATTGAGGAGAGAGGGAACATGTAAAGGTCTATGCAAAAGTGATTTTGTGCCTCTTTGGGATGAACAATAAAGCGACGTTCAATTGCAGAACACAAGCTTCTAGAGGCACATATGTCTGAAGTAATGAATTAGTAGATTGAAGAGAGGAAGATGACAGCAGCAAACCAGAAATGAAGCATAGATCCTTTGATGACATGATAACGTACATGGCTCACATTTCACGCAAAATCAGAACTACATTTTTTAAAAAGTTTTTAATTCAGTAAGGACTAATTTAATTAATTAAAACTGACACTAAAGACATTTATGATGTTACAACATATTCAGGTTCAAATAATTTTTTTTCCCAAAGTTTTTATTTTTATTTATTTATAAATTTTTACTATAAATACTTTTTAACTGTAAGCAATAAATGCAGCCTTGATGATTATAAGAGTCTTTCAAAAACACTGTAAAATCTTAACAACCTCAAGTTTTGGTATTGGGGTGGGAGAAAAAAAAACAAAACAAAAAAAAACGTGATAAAAAACGAGCTTGTTTTTTTTTTGACGTGCACGCTAGAGACATTATACAGTTTGGAATGCAGTGCTATCAGATGCACGAAACTCACACATTGACAAACCTTCACATGTGCTTTGTGTTTGTCTTAAAGTGGCTGATCGCAGCTTGTTTGAGCCATCACAAGTGAAAATATCTTGCTCTGACATATCAGTGTCAATATGTCAGTGTCATTGTTCTTTGTCAAGATGCACACCTGTAATGTTTACTTCTAAAGCATTTTGCGAAAGTTGCATAAATAAACTCAAAACAGCTGTTTTTACTTTCAGTAAACTTAATGTGTAAATATTTGTATGAACACTAAAAGAGTCAACACCATAAGACATAAACTAAAAATGTTTCACAATGTGTCCCTGAATGAAGGGAGGCTCAAAATCAAAAGTACCAGTCAGTATCTGGTGTGGCCTCCAGCTGCTTGAAGTACTGCAGTGCATCTCCTCCTCATGGACTGGACCAGATTTGTCAGTTCTTGCTTTCCACCAAGGCACTTGCAAGTTCTTGGACATTTCTGGGGGAAATGGCCCTAGCCCTCACCCTGCGATCCAACAGGTCCCAGATGTGCTCAATGGGATTGAGATCCGGACTCTTTGCTGGCCATGGCAGAACACTGACATTGCTGTCATGCAGAAACTCACACACAGAACGAGCAGTATGGCTGGTGGCATTGTCCTGCTGGAGGATCATGTCCGGATGAGCATGGTTAAAGGGTACCACATGAGGGAGGAGGATGTCTTCCCTGTACCGCAAGGCATTGAGATTGCCTGCAATGGCAACAATCTCAGTCCGATGGTGAAGTGATATACCGCCCCAGACCATGACGGACCCCCCACCTCCAAATCGATCCCGCTTCAGGGTACAGGCCTCAGTGTAACGCTCATTTGCTTTGACAATAAACAATAATCCGTCCATCACCCCTAGTGAGACAAAACCATGACTCATCAGTGAAGAGCACTTTTTGCCACTCCTGTCTGGTCCAGCGAAGGTGGGTTTGTGCCCATAGGCGTCGTTGTTGCTGGTGATGTCTGGTAAGGACCTGCCTTTCAACAGGCCTACAAGCCCTCAGTCCAGCCTCTCTCAGCCTATTGCGGACAGTCTGAACACTGATGGAGGTATTGTGTGTTCCTGGTGTGACTCGGGCAGTTGTTGTGGCCATCCTGTACCTGTCATGCAGGTGTGATATTCAGATGTACTGATCCTGTGTAGATGTTGTTACACGTGGTCTTCCACTGCGAGGATGATCAGCTGTCCTTCCTGTCTCCCCGTAGCGTCTTAGGGGTCTCACAGTGCGGACATGGCAATTTATTGCATGTTAGGTGCATGTTAATTAATTGATTACGGTTAACTGAGCATGCATGGAAAACATTGTTTAAACCCTTTACAATGAAGATCTGTAAAGTTATTCGGATTTTTACAACATTATTGAAAAATTATTATTGTTTTAAATAAAATACAAATCATTTAAAAAAAACTGTTTTTTTTCCTCACATCTCATCACATTAATTCTTACCTACCAAACTTGTCACAGTAATTAATGGGCCATTAGGGGAGGGGGCTTTGTCTCTTCAGGTAGGAGTCACAGAATATTTTATTTTCCCAAAACTTACTAACCATGCATAATATTTTTTTCTAAAAAATGCAAACATGTACATTCATCTTTGTCACGTATTGTTGTAGAACAATTTGTGCTGATTACAAGAAAAATAGATGTTGGTCAATAATATGTTATAAGAAGCTGATAAAAGCACAAATATCAGAGAATGTCCAAACATCTCAAGTGCACCAAAAGTACCTCAGACCTCAGATGGTTAAAAGAATTTTTGACAGAATATGCCAGAAACATATTAATCACTGCAAAAATGATCCTTTCTCTCAGTATTTGCTTATTTAAATCCAAATTTGGTTCTGTCAGTGTAAAGAGAGGGAAAGTTAAGAAAGTCGGTTTTTAGAACCATTAAGGTACGTTCACACCGGACGCGAATTGCGCTAATAGTGGTGGTTAAACAGGAGATAAAATTAGTTTTGGGTATATCTCATAGGCAAACTCTGGTCTAATGAATCTATTATGTATTTCCTTTTTATTCCTGTTTTTTATTATGAAAGTATGAAGATGTATCATACAGAGATGATTTTGATGATTTTGTCTTCCATTGTTTCGGAATTCTGCCTCCGCTGGCTAGTAATCACGTCACTACTAGAGCAAGCTCCTGATTGGTTAAGGTGCCGCTTAATTCGCGCCACAGGATGTCTAATCGCGTCTTTGCATTGACTTAACATGTAAATCACTTGTGCCTGACGCTTCACTCGTGTCCAGTGTGAACGCACCTTTATGATTTTTGCTAAGTGACATTTTCATAACAATTAAAAACTTACGCAAAATGTTTTGTTTTGTTGTTTTGATTTAACGGTGATATTTAACCTGATATATTTTTGTGAGATACATTTTTTCACATTCAGTAGAGAGTGCTGTGGACATCTATATGTAACGGACAAATGCAAAATGCTAGACAAGTTGAAATGTCTCAAACACAGGTTCATCTGGAAACACAGTGTTTCTGGCTCTGACCTGGTGCAGCGGGGAGCACTGGATAAAGTTGATGGGCGGCTCGCTCTGTTTGCTCTTCAGGCGCAGCATGTTGTCAGTGTAACCCCAGCTCAGAATGGCTGACCACTGAATGTCGGTGCTGTGCATGCTCCTTACACCTGAGATACAAGGGCAAACACTTTATCTGTACTGTGAGGTGATTTTCTATGACAGCACATTTAATTCATTATCATTTCTTCTGGTACTATGGGAACTTTGTTGATCATTCATGTGTATAATTGTGATAAGACACAAATGCAAATGCAATAGAAGCACTAGAAACTGGTCATGGGCCAAACCACAGCCAAGATTAGTAATTAGCTGATATATTAGCAATTCAGATTAATCATCCAATATTTTGATTTTCACATAGTGGCTATGTGGATGCTGCTTTAATGGCCACTGGATGCTGCTGTTCCCAGAAAAATAACAGAAAAATCTTGGTTCCCTATTGTTTTGTTTTTTTACACCTGGTATCTTTTTGACTGAAGAAAATATCTGCTAATAAATGCATAATTTTACATAAATAAATGAAAATGCACTAAATACATCTTGGAGCACATATGAAGTTCTTAAAATATTGGGGTCAATGTTTTTGAAAGAAGTCACCAAGGATGCATTTCTTTTGAAAAACACAGTGAAACTGTGAAATAAAAAAATAAAAAAATAAACAATTCCTGAATGAATATTTTGTCAAATGTTTTTTGTTTTTGAATTTGGTGAATTTTCAACATTATTACGCCAGTCTTCAGTCACATGATCCTTCAGAAATCATTCAATATGCTGTTTTGCTTCTTCATATTTAAGTGAAAACAGTGATGCATTTTAATTTTTAGGATTCTTTGATAAAAATACATTTTTAAAGAATAGCGTTTATCAGAAACCAAATATTTTGACCAATTTATATGCACCCTAGCTGAATAAAAGCCTTCATTTCTTTCAAAAAATCATCTTACTGAATCCAAACTGGATATATACTGTATCAGGTTTGTAATGTCATGTTTCTGCGTGATAAAGCAGTTTCTCATGTGCATTCTTCTTCACCTTGCTCTTTGCTGTAGATCATCATGAGGCAGAACTTGCGCGAGAGGCCGCAGATGGCACGTGTGGGCAGCGCCAGCAGGGAGCCGAAGTGTTCTCCGTGAGGTTGACTGAAACAGACCACGGGGTCAGGAGCACTGGGGGATCCCACATACTCGCCCCATTTCAAGCCCTTTATCCACGGCAGTGGACTCTAAAAACAACACAAGAGGGATTGAAGACTTAAAAAAAAAGGATGATCTGGGATGCAAATAAAATCTTTCAGTTTCAACAACAAATGGGTAAACAATAAAATTTTGTTAAACTAGTTTAGATTAATTTAAATGAGTTTAGAGCTTATTTGGCTTGATCTGTACAGAGTTCTCTCCTGATTCAGACCAGACCACTTTTTCAATGGAGGAAGCATTATTACTGATTATAGACTCATCATCTGGCCAGAAGAAATTGTTTTAAGTTAAAATATATCAATGATGGATTTGTTTTCTGTGTATATCTTCTCCAGATGTTAACTGATGGACTGAAGTGGTGTGGTTGTATTGTATTTTTCCGTTTTACTTTAGCGCATATATTCTATATCGATACTTCAAATGTCACAAAAAAGTGTTTGGAAACACCTTTTGTCGAGAAAATGGGCTTTAACGCAAATAAATAGTGTTACATGACAGAATTAGCCTATTGGCAGCTTCTGTGTTTGTGGTGTTGCTCGTGTCAAAGCACCTCATCCTAGTTCAAAAGCGCATTAAATCATATTCATATTATTGCATCTAAGATTTTATATACAGTATGGTAAAAAGATAAGTTATCTTTCAAACATAAATATTTTCATTTGATGTTTCTTTTTAATTCTTTTTGAAAGTTTAAATGCATTAAGCTTAATTTTGTTTAGGATAAATTGTCGAGTTAGTAGTTTGTACTGTACCTGTGTGTGGCGCCGACAGGAACACTTGATTTTTTACTCCCTTTTAAAAGTGGAAACAGTTTACTATACTCATTCAAGAATAAGACATTATTCGAAATTATTCTAAATATGTATTTTATTTGTGTACAATCACAACAAAAATGGTTGTGCTTCTGTAAATAATCAGATGCTGCTTTCAAGAGCGCATCGCAAGAAAGAACTGAAATTCTGCATATAGGCTGCTGCTTGCTGTGTTTTTTTCTTCTTTCGTTTTGTTAATTTATTATTATTTATTTACAAATTTTTTTTTTTTCTTTTATAGCTTTTACTTTTCTCTGTTCGCACTACCTCTGTGCTTGATGTGATGTGAATCCTCATGTTCTGTTTATGCTGCTTTTTTTCTAAGTATAAAATTAATCCCTGGAAACAATTAAGCTATTTTTAATGGGTCACAGCCACGTATCAATTCAAATTTAATTTTGTCATTGTAATTTAGCCTAATTTAATAATGGCTTAACGGCCGTCGATTGTCGGTTAGGAGAAATAAAATAACCTAAATTAACATTCCAATACAGTCTAATAAAATGTAATCAAGAAAAAAAAAAAAAACAATACACCTGCTTGATGCTGAAGTATCTAAATAGTCTGTAACAAAGTACAAAAACATTAAACTTGTTATTTGTTATGTAGGCCTATATAATTTTTTTTAAGAACAGATTATTTGCATATGATTTGCGCAGTAGGTGAAATTATGTATGGAAACAGCTTAAGGACAATTTCTTTTGTGATGCACCAAAATAATTTTTTTTAAGGATGACGTCATCACACACACCATTTTATCGGTAAAAGGCCAGTTGGATAGAAACAGACAGGAGACAGCAAATTTCGAAAAAACTCTTTGTTGATAACAAAACAGCGTAAAAACTGGATGTAAACTAGGCTACTGACGCAATGCTACATTTCTCCAAATCTAATGAAGAAACAAACTCATCTACATCTTGAATGGCCTGAGGATGAGTACATGTTAAGCAAACATTATCCCTTTAATGTCAATCTGAATAATAATTTGAGCACTGTATGTTTGTTGTACCGGGTAGACGGTTTCTTTGGGCTGTTCGCGGCTCTCTCTGAAGGCCAGCTGCACCAGGAGGCCCATGGCTGCAGGCAGTTCTGCCTCTGAGAGAAGTTTGGTTCCAGCTCGGCTGATGTGCGAGGCGTTGAACAGCTGTCTGGGTGTTTGGCCATACGTCTTGATCATAGTTTCTAGAGCCCGACGCTGTACAGGGTCTTCCACAGCAGATACATCCATGCCAAAATAAGTCTATAAAAAAGAAAGAGAAAGAAATCTAATGGATACTATTTAACAGGCTAAAGCTACAGAATGTGTCCGTTTAAGACATTTCTGGCTGACATGAAGTAACACTATACTGTACACAAAAATATATATATATATATATATATATATTTATATTTTATATAAATATATATATAAAATATATATATGATATATACACTACCATGCAAAGCTGTGGGTTCAGAAATTTTAAAATGTAAAAAATTTTAAACTGTTTTTCAGCAAGGATGCATTGTATTGAACAAAAGTAAAGTAAAAGTGAAAGTAAAGTTATTTTTATCTTTCTATTCATCTGTAAATAAAAAACCTGAAAAATAAAAATGCATCACCGTTTCCACTGAAATATTTAATAAATAATATTGATAAAAATCAGCGAATATTTCTTGAGAAGCAAACCAGCATATTACATTTATTTCTGAAGGATCATGTGTCACTGAAGACTGGAGTAATGATGCTGAAAATTCAGCTACACATCACAGCAATAAATTGTACTTTAATTATATTTTCACATAGAAAACTGATATTTGAAATAGTAAAAATATTTCACAATATTTCTATTTTTATTATACATTTAATCAAATTATTGCAGCCTTCATGAGCAAAAAATGTTTAAACAAAAAGAACAACAACAAAATCATACTTAACTTAAACCTTTTGAACGGTAGTGTACGTAATTTAATGTTCGTAAAATAAGCATAACCTCCTTTAAGCAAAAAAATCACTTCAAATCATTTAATGTGTTCCATTTTTTTTTTACTTTGGATGAAATATGACTTGGGCATGATTTTGACAGGCTTTGTTCCAACTATCAAAAAATTTGTGTTCTGTAGCTGTACATAAGAAGGACTCATACTGCAGGATGAAAGACATTAATGGCCTGGACTGCAGCTTTGCCCTTTTGCTTGAGTCCAAACACCAGGTCGATCCACTGGCAGAGAGTCTGCGAGACTTGATCTGATTCCAGAGCCTGTCTGTGGATGAGGATAAAGAGTCGAGGGTCATTCCTGGCCCATGGCGGCAGATTCACGTGGTTCACCCGCTCGCTGTTCTGCCGTACACCGAAGTCAAAACCTGCCAGAGGGGAAAGTGAGAAATACCATGCTAACATTAGGGGTCAGGTGGGAAGATGTGAAAAATTTAAATCTAATGTTTTCACATGAATATTCATTGCTTACATCTTGAAGATCTAGGTTACTTAAAGGGTATTCAGGTGTTTTTATTGCACTAAGACCGGCATTTGATAAAAACTAACTTCATATCAATTACACACAGAAACTTAAAGGTCTTAATAAAAATAATAAAGCGATTGGATGCAAGATAAAGAGGTCAAGAAAACCAGTAGTAAAAGAGTGCCACCTTCTCTGTTGACCAGAAACTCAGGCAGGTAGAAGAACTCTGGGATCAGCTCTTTAACATCTGTCATGGACTCGTAGGATGACAGGCGCCATGTGGTGTTCATGGAGTGGAACGTTCGGTCAGGAATATCAAAGCTCTGGTCTGTGAGACAAAAACTTTTCATTAGTTTCTTGTGTGTCCTGCCTGATATGGATAAACCAACTAAACTAAAAATAGACTGAGAAAGAAGAAAAGACAAATAAAGAGGGTGGATGAAAGGCACGATCATCTTTTTGAGGCTAATGCATGTCGCGTGAGACTTCAGAAAGGCTCTTTTCAATGATAGCTTTTAAAAGCATCACACTGACATGTTTGAAGACCTCACTGCACAGGCAGGCAATACAGGTAATATTAAATATTAAAAAATTAGCAATGCAAAATCCTAATTATGATGCTGAATAAACACAACGAGCTGCAGCTGTGTAAGCCTTGTCATACAGAGCTATTAACAGTATTTATTAAGATGAGACTGCATTAGATTTTTAAGTATTTGATTTCATTTTGCAGAGAATCTCTTTTTTGGTTATGCAAACAATCCAAAAATTAAGACACATTCAAAATTATGAAATTATTTAAGGTGCCAAAATAATGTAAAATATAGTATAGTAGATCACTATTGCTATTTATTAACCCTGTAAAGCCTGACATAAAAAATATGTCAGAATTTCTTTTAAGAGTTAGTTCACCCCAAACTGAAAATTCTGTCATTAATTTCTCACCCTCATGTTGTTCCAAACCTGTAAGACCTTTGTACATCTTCGAAACACAAATTAAGATATTTTTGATGAAATCAGATGAGAGCAATCTGATCCTCCATAGACAGCAACGTAATTGTAATGATCCCAGATCCAGCAACATAGTAAAAACATTGGTAAAACAGTCCATGTGAAATCAGTGGCTCAACTTCAGTTATGCAACGCTATGAGAATACTTTTTTTGCACAAAGAAATTAATGCAACAGTTCTTCTCCCCTGACATATGTCTTATGCCATTTCAGACAGCATCATGACACAATGCATAAGCATGCTTTAATGTATTTGATGTAAATATGACGTAAAATTTGGAAAGACATGAGGATGTGTATTTAATAAATAATTTGTCAAAAAGACACATGAAGTATGAGCTGAAGCTGGATGTTTGTACAGTCACAATTAAAGAGCTCTTGATAACAAAAAAAAACCTCTCAACTTACAATCAGATCACAGAATGCATCTAGTTGATTGTGACCTGATCAACAGCAACGTTTAATCGTGTATCATTTACAGGCCTTAAAAAATTGTGTATCAAATGTGACACTGCAGGCTTAACAGGGTTAAATTAAATAATTAATTATCTTCAAATCAGTTTGAGTGGATTTGGTGTACAGGCTGAAGCTGAAAAATTTTGAGAGCTTTTGTTTTCAAATTTAAACTGACCTTGATAGGCCAGAAACATCTTGGTGAAGGGAGGCAGCCGGACGAGGAAGTGCAGAACGGTGCCGCTGTTGGAGTAATGAGAGCCATAGTGATAGGGCTGGACAGGGGGCATGGGGTCGTCCTCTCTCTTGCCTTTCTTATACTCCTCCTCCAGGTACTGTAGAGGAAAGCACTGTTACTTACACTTACACACACCTAATGACATCAAACATGGAAGCTCAGGAAACAGTAATGTGATGCACCATGGATACAAATAATCAAAGAGTGTTTTGCATGTGTAGAATGAAAGCTTTCTGCTGCCCTGTATTGAGCCTTTCGTATTATAATACTTGCTATAATACTTGCATAATGAAAGATTTTTAATAGCCTATCTTGTTCTGTCCTATCTATCATAAGTTGCTGCTTGCATTATTGTGCTATACATTTAAAAGAAATGCCTTTTAATTTTATAGTATATATTTTCATATAAATAAATTTTTTTTATGTATTATTCAACAATACAAAAAGCAAGGTGTGACACTTTACAAGATTTAGTCCTATACTTATTCACTTTTTTTGTTTCAAACTGAACAATGTTATTTCACTAAATGTCTAGATTTTATTTAATTATTGTGCACTCCACATTTTTCTATAATAACTTTGTTGATGAATTATCCACTAACCTAGTTTATTAGCATGTTTGTCACAGACTGTGATTAATTTGTTTTTTTTCTCTATAAAATAAAGTTGTCTATATTTAGTAAATTATGTTTAACATATATCAGTGATGATCAGGTGAACCCACAGAAATATCGAAATACAACATTGATATATATATATATATATATATATATATAAAAAAGACATTATGGTATCAGATTTGTTTTAACAAAATATATACTGGTGCATCTCAAAAATCGAAAAAGTGTCTTATAAGAGTTAAATTAGTCTGTTAAATCAGTAATAATCAAACGGCAATAATGCTGAGGAATAAAAACTAAAATCCATAACTATTTCTGTAAACTTCTGTAAATAAGTAACTTTTTATATAGTGAACTGTAGCCTACTTATATAGTGATAAAAAAGTAAATTTTGCACAAAATACATTTGATTTAAAATGTATATGAAAATGCATTCATGTGCAGTAATATTGAATGAGAATGTATTAATCTCTTGGTTTCACAGACAAGACTAAAATGCATGTTTGAGCTGTCTCAGTTGAAAATATCCTGCTCTGATATATCTTAAAATACGGCAGTGTCATTATTCTGTGTCAAGATGCACTCCCGCAATGTAAAAGCATTTTGTATAAGTTGATTACATATCTTAATTTAACTAAGGCCTAGTCTGGGCTTAAGCTAAGCCACGTTTGTAAAACCGGGCCATTGAGTTGATAATGAAAATCGTAATTGAATTGAATTGTGAAACGTGCACAATTCAATTCAAAGATGCATTTGCACATTGGATCGGTGCCTGAAGTCCCACCCCTAATAAAATTATTTATTATTAAATAATAATATTAAACTTATTAAATCATATTATTTGATAATGTATTATAATTCTAAATAATAATAATATAAGTTATAATTATACAATATTATTAATTATAATATAGAATATAATGATTCTACGTCAGTGTTTGACCAGAAGAAAATATTTTAGAAGGCAACATAGTGTTGCCATCTACTCTTTGGAACAGCCTAAAAATTCTGTCTACGTAGGCAGCTCAGAGGTTTTGGAACAGAGCCACAGTGTGATTGGTTAACAGGGGCTGATGTAAACAGGAATTAGAGCCTGCGGTGCTGCAATACCCTGTAATTGTCCACATAACGGTCTTCCTTCTCTTTAGACTGTACCGCGATGGGCTTGCTGAGGTTCCTGTTACATTAAAAAGGCAAACAGAAAGCAAAATTCAGTGCCACTTTGATAATTTGCATATATTTTCTGATGGCAATACTAATATATCTTTATTGCAATTAAATAGTACAAATGGAAGCATGTAAATTCCATTCTGAGCAACAACTAATTAAGTATAATTAAATAGCTATAAATATTACAAAAATATATATATATATTTTATAACTCATTTCATGCATACATCTAATTTATATATAAATGCATAGAAACCTATTTAATAAAATCATTTATTACCTAATAATTTTAAAAAATAATACATTTCATGATAACAATTTATCTATCAATCTATCTGTGTGTATATATATATATATATATATATATATATATATATACATACACACACACACGCAGACACACATACTGTAAAGGCAAGTCAGCACAGTTATCACAACTATGAAATAGAATTGAAGTGTGCACTAGTATAACCACATACAAGTATGTGATATATTATAATATAATACATGTATGATACATTTTAAATAATCAAATATTTGTAATATGTGAGATAAATATGACAGACAGACAGACAGACAGATAGGTAAACCAGGCTATCATTACTGAGAAACATAAATAATGATTCTGGTTCTGGCCTGTAAATGGAGATGTCCTGCAGGTCCAGTGTCTCACTGGTATAGTCTCGCAGGATGAAAGGGAAGACGGGGTACTGCATTAGGTCGTTGAAGGAGCGGCCCGCATGCTTGTTCAGGTGGGTGAGGTACTCAAAGTTGGTTATCTGTCCTGAGCTCCACAGGTGCGTGAGGGCAGAGATGTTCCCGTACTCCAGCAAGTTGGGAAGCTCAGAGGTCAGGATATTGTGGTAGACGTCATCACGGAACTGAGACGGAGACCAGAAAGTGGATCAACAGGAAGTGTATAGTAGGGCAGAACTGACATTAGAATGACTGGAAGAGGAATTTACTGAACTGCATTTAATAGATCATTCATGTGTCACGATGTCATGCGTTTGACAGCCTTACCTTGGTAGTATCAAAGGCGAGCAGCAGTGTCCGGCCATTAGTGAGGAAAATCTCCATTGCGTTGTCTCTAAGCTGCCACCAGCGCTTGTGAACCTCCTTTATCTCCTCATACGTCCAGGAGAAGGAGGCTGGTTCTGTCTCTCCATGAGGACTCTGATGAGAAAACACATTATCAACTTCTAAAACACACACACGCCTCAACATATCACTTATATCATGTTATGAGTAACTTCACAGTAACAAAAACAAAATAGAAATAGCTATATTCGCTGGAACAAAAGTTAAATAGATTATAATAATAATATTGACAAAAAAAAAAAAAAACATCTTAAACAAAAAATATTAACTGAAATAAAATAAAAAGGCTAACTTGTATTATGTTGCCACTTACTTTAAGTTACATTTTAAATGTTTTGTTTTAGTTTTAGTTAGGTTTAGTACTTTAACGTAAACCATTTAACCAATGAATAATAATGCAGATGACAAAAAACACACAACAAAATCAGTAAAACTAAAATGAAAGAATAAAATTAAATCCACTTTAAAATATTAAAGGGGGTCATATGATGCAGTATCAGTTTTCCTTTCTCTTTGGAGTGTTACAAGCTGTTAGTGTATGCATAAGATCCCTAAAGTTGCAAAGACTGAAGTTTTAAAACATTTAACAAGTAACAAACAAGTTATTCTTTATAAAACAATGGCTGTGCACAGAGACTTTCTTATTACAAGAATATGCTACTTACTATTCAAGCACAAGTTCTAAGCAGTGCATGGTAGTGTTGTTACTGTTTGTTTCTCCGATCACAAATACAGAGATGGTGTTGTGTTTACGAGACGCGATGCAACACAATGTGTAAAAAGACAGTACCAAGTTATAATTAGTAATTACATCTCCACTGGATGCAACAAATGCCTCATTTGTAATGTGTTTTATTGTTTTGTTGTCATAGCGCTGGGACAAAGTATTTCCCACAGGATTTTGTGAGACTTGTGGTGACGTCAAATATTAATTAGTATACATACGTCATTGCATCCAGTTTGCACTTAGACGTGTTTTGGCACTTCAGATATGTTTGAACAGTTGCATACTGTAATACAAATAAATGTCCAATAAAGCTGTTCACTTTATATTTTCTGTTGTCATACAACAAGTACAGTTGCATCTCAATAAATTAGAATGTCGTGAAAAAGTTCATTTATTTCAGTAATTCAACAAAAATTGTGAAAATCATGTATTAAATAAATTCAGTGCACACAGACTGAAGTAGTCTTTGGTTCTTTTAATTGTGATGATTTAGGCTCACATTTAACAAAAAACCTACCAATAAATTAGAATAAACACTTTTAGTGTGTTGGCCTTCTGGAAATCATTTACATTTACTGTATCTGTACTCAATACTTGGTAGGGGCTCCTTTTTCTTTAATTACTGCCTCAATTGCTTGGCATGGAGGTAATCAGTTTGTGGCACTGCTGATGTGGTATGGAAGCCCAAGTTTCTTTGACAGTGGTCTTCAGCTCATCTGCATTTTTTGGCCTCTTGTTTCTCATTGGCAATCATCACACAGACTGTGTAAACTTAACAATGGACTTCATGGGCTGTGAGGTGTGAGCTTCTCCACTTTTCCTCCAGACTCTAGGACCTTGGATCCCAAATGAAAAGAGGACTTTGGACCACTGGGCAACAGTTCAGTTCTTCTTAGCCCAGGTAAGATGCCTCTGAAGTTGTCTGTGGTTCAGGAGTGGCTTAACAAGAGGAATACAACAACTGTAGCCAAATTCCTTGACATGTCTGTGTGTGGTGGCTCTTGATGCCTTGACCCCAGCCTCAGCCCACTCCTTTGCTCCTTCTAAAGTTGACCCAAATTCTTGAATCAATTTTGCTTGACAATTCTCATAAGGCAGGGGTTCTCTCGGTTGGTTGTGCATCTTTTTCTTAAACACTTTTTCCTTCCACTCAACTCTCTGTTAACATGCTTGGATACAGAACTCTTTGAACAGCCAGCGTCCTTGGCAGTGAATGTATGTGGCTAACCCTCCTTGTAAAGGGTGTCAATGATTGTTTTCTGGACAACTGTCAGATCAGCAGTCTTCCCCATGATTGTGTAGCCTAATGAACCAAACTGAGAGACCATTTTGAAGGCTCAGGAAACCTTTGCTGGGGTTTTGAGTTAATTAGCTGATTGGCATGTCACTATATTCTAATTTGTTGAGATACACAAATCAAACTTAACATACTAATAAGCAACTGTGCAGTGGTTTTGGCTATATCAATGTCTGATTCTGTGTGCTGCCTGCGTCTGAGCAACAAACTTTGATCATATTGGACAAATTATATATATTATCCAAAATATTTAAAAGTCTAAACAGTCAATAAGTGACAGTTTGTGTCAGTCATCACAAATAAATCAAAGTATGGGAAACCCTGCATTATGGTAAGGGGTGTAACATTTCTGTCAAATGCTTGAGGTATTCAGCCAATCACAACAAATTGAAAAACTGGCCAATCAGAGCATACCTCCTTTTTTAAAACAATGAGCTTTGTACAAATTGACCCATTTCAGGAGGCAGGGCTTAAGGCCCATTCACACCAAGCACAATAACTATAAAGATAACGATAACTATATTTGTGTCCACACCAGCGAACGCACACTTAAAGCACACTGTCGCTTTAAATTCTCAAGCGTGTGATAGCAGGATTGATTCTGATGTTTCTATCGTTCATTGTTCAAAAAATCATTCTGAAATTGATTCCCAATGATATTGTTTCTCTGTCTCTGTATCGTTATAGTTGTTGTATGGATGCTGCTATTCTTTAACATTGTGAACAATTTTTAGAACTACATCTTTATCGTTATCATTATTGTGCTTGGTGTGAACGGGGCTTTAGAGGAGAAACAATAGTGTATAGTATGTGGAAAATAGTGTGTTTTTTAAAACGTAAACCACATAAACATATTTCATTACACCAAATACAGAAAGATATATTATTTTTTTAGCAATATAATATAACCCCTTTAACAAAAAATAATTGTATATTAATGACACTAAAGTAACACTGGATTATATAATAATATTATTCATAAATTTAATTTATATCAATAATAATACTAATAATACAATGATTAATTCAGAGACACATTTTACATGTATTTTTTCTTTTTGTCTGAAAATTGATGGACAAAAACTTAAATCTCAGATTGTTTAAAACCAATGAACAATACATTTTAACTGTTACATACAATAGAAACATGTTTCTAAACATTTTAACAAAATAACTTACTTGGTTATCAAGTGTCTCAGTAACATTATCTTCCACAAAGTACATCCCAGATTTTCCTGCAAATCCGCAAAACAAGGCAGATCATTTTAGCAGTCAGTAAAGACAGTTAACAGCCATCAAGACACATTTTGGAGGGCAGACAAGTCTTACCCAGCAACAGTTCTCCTGCCGTCTCTCTAGAGGGTGCCACACTTATGCATTTTCTCGTAAACCTAAATAGAAAGAAAAAAAGTGTTTAAATTAATTGAAATTCTGCAATGTGACCCTGAAACAGACTAGCTGTGCAGTATTAGTACCTGATGGGCTCACTGGTGGCTTTGTCCTTCACTATGGATGAAGAGGAATGAGTTTTGTCTTCAAACAGGAAGGCCAGAGGAGCCTTGACGGCATCTGTAATGGACAAACCACATGCATGAGACAGGTAACATCAGCTGCATTAAAGAGTTGACAAATTCCATCATTCCAGCAACCACTTCCTGCATGGTGATGGTTATCAGATGGCAACACCAAGTTACTGTACGATTAACACATCCTTATACTATTCTGATTAACAGAGATGTATAGTAACGAAGTAGAACTACTTCACTACTGTACTTCAGTAGAGTACAGATACGGCCTTTTAGTACTTGAGTATTGTTTTTTTCTCCTACTTCCACTTTTACTTCAGTACATATTTTCGATGAGTTTAATACTTTTACTCCGATA
>JAUYWG010000047.1:22900008-22919492 GCA_034779775.1 Enteromius afrohamiltoni
TACTCAAGTCACTTTTTTGATAGACCACTTGTACTTTTACTCAAGTCTGGGTCTCTAGTACTTTATACATCTCTGCTGATTAACCTCTTAACTGTCAACTATCCCCTCAGTGGGATGCTTAAGTTTACTGCACTAGAATATTACAAATTAACGCTAATCTAACTGGGATAAACTAAAAGGTCTAAGACTCCTAAACAGATATTTGACCACTATTATTTGTTACGAATAATAGAATAATTTATGACAAGAGTGCACCTCAAAATATTTATCATAACAGGAGTTTTGTCACAAAAAGTCTTTTTTTGCTGACTTTTTGTTACATTTTAGAAATGATCATAAATTATATAAATTGTATTACAGGTTTTGGTACTTTTGCCTCAGTGTTATACTTATTAGATCTAGATCTGGAAAGCAGAACACATCCTTTAATGTAAAAAAGTAAAATTGTATTCATTCATTTGTTTGTTTACGTATTTGTTTAATTATTGTATTTATTTATTTACTTTTTTACTTTATCTATATACTTGTGAATTTTACTAACAAAGTGTTAGTTCTTCCAATAAAAAAAAAATTGAAACATGGATGTTTTTCTGACAAAATCACATGGATATGCTACATAAATATTGCTACAGTTTTTATTCTATGAGGCACGTTTTATTACGTTTACACTTTATTTAATGTGATTTAATGTGTTAATGTTAGACTGTTAAAAGGAAACACTGCATAACGTTTTTATTTATATTTACTTCCATTTACATATTTATTTTGGAATAAATAATGCCATGTTTTTGTAAGATTTGTTTATGCTTTAAATAAGCTGCACCATGAAAATCCAGCCAGAGTGCTTGAAGCTCACCATCTAGTTTGTGTCGGTCTTTGAGTAGATATTTGTTAGGAATGGTCAGGTAGCAGCGCTGCAGGCGTCTCCGCTCTCGGTTGGGCCCCTCGGTGGGGTCCAGCTGCCAGGAAGTAGGATAAGATGACTGATCGTACCACACTGCCCTGCACCAAGGGAAAAGCAGCATTACACTCTGATGTGAGGACACACTGTGAGGATAAGTAAATGATGACATGAGTGAAATATTTTATCTGTAACACTTCGGTGAGTGATGCTGACCGGTCATGAGTGAGCTGCTGGACCAGCTCCTGCCAGTGACGGCTGGCGCTCAGGTCAGTCTTATAAAGGCCTCTAATGTGCTGCATGACCTTCTTCCGCTCCATGCCCTGTCTGAGAGACACGTTCTGAGTGACGTCAGCGGCAATCTTTGAGATGTCCTTTGACTTCCCATCCAGCCTCTGCAGCAAGCTGAAATAGAGAACAGAACAGGTTAGAAAAACGCGAAGGCAGCATGCTATTTTTTAGATGTTGCTGTTATCTCGGGGAGCTCACCTCCTCTGCGTGTTGGCCAATTTCTTTTCCCAGGCTACTTTGCTGGTTTTAGCCTCTGACTCGTATTTCAGTTGCTCCTTAATAAGAAATAGTAAAACAGCTTCAGTTCTATTTTACCAAAAGACATATTTAAATAAAATCAAATAGATGAAAATAGTTAATAAACTATGCAAAGATTTTTTTAAAATGCATGTTCCATAAATATGATATGACAGATAAATATGAATCACATTAAGTTAGTCTGTTCATGTTAAAACATTGAATCGGATATAAAAATCACAAATACAGTGCAGTCATGTTTAGGAATTCTCTGAATCAAGCCCATGTTCTCCCTCAATTGTTTATAACCTCATGGAGTGTGTCTGGTCATGCGCACCTCTTTGATGGCTTTGAGCAGGTCTGGTTTGGCGGGAGCACTGGGCGGGATGCAGCGATGGCCACAGAGTTTCAGTGCCATCATGAACGTATTGGCAGCCGCCTGTTCTTCTTTGCTTAGAGCAACTTTGTGATCATGTAACAGCTCGTACAGATACAGAGCCAACTTGGGCCCGTGCTAAAAACAAAAATGAATTATAATTCATAATTTATACTATAGATATAGTTTAGTAAGATAATATTTAAATGTATTTGTAAAAAATATTTTTCATCCAGTAAGGATACAGTAATTAAAAGAAATTTAATGATTTGACCATTTCAATATTTTAATAAATGATATGAAGTATATGAATGTATATGATAATGTATATGAAGCATATTTTAATGATGATTTTTAACAGTCCGTAATTAAAATGTACATGTATATATTTTTTTTTACTTCATGCTGTACATAATTTCTAAATAAGCTAGATGTTTAAATTTAGCTGTGTTCCAAGATACCCAATTGTTTGTTTCTTTAACCAGTTAACCAAGTTTCTGATTTAACCTTCTATAGCAAAAATGGTTAGGTGGAAAGTTAAATTTATTTTCATGAACCAAATACAGTATTATAATCACTAAGAAAATAAAGACAGCTCTAAAAAAATCGTAAAAAAAAGAAGAACTGATTTATTGAATAGACTCAAAATTTGAATCGAGACTCGGATTTGTGTCAAATACTTCATCCAAAAGCGTTCTGTGTGACCATTTTCATCCCTTTAGCATACTGTGGCCATTGATATCACATTTGTTTCACCCAAACTGTCGTTATAATCAATTTCAGAGCCTCAGCTACTGATTTTTTTTTTGTAGTTTTTACCCCCATTTAGTCAAAATTAGGTTTTAGGTAATTGCCTTATGCAAGCAATGTGATTCTGCTGTGCTGGGTCTCTGAGGATTAATGGTCTTTTCAGTGCCAGTCTACAGTGTAATGCAGAAAGCCGAGCTGTAGAGGACGGCACTGCAGCTATGGAAACAGTATTATGAAGATGTTTCTGTGGGTTATTTACTATAAGTGCATTGAAATGTCTTCCTCCCAACAGAGGAAGCGTACATGTGAGCTGTGCTTTGATTGGATACACAAATCTGATAACTGTTAGCAAATAATCAAAGCAAAATGTCACACTGCCTCTTGTCGGTGTGTAAAAACAAAAAGCCATTTCTGTTAGCACAGTTTGTCAGACGGCAGCATCCTCACCTCGAGGCCAGGACTCAGGCTTTCTCTGAGGATCTCTGAGTAGCTCTGCTCGTGGACGAACTCTAGCGCCTCCTTCCTGTCCTCCAGAGGAACCGCGGGGCTGAGTGTGTGCACCAGCATGCGGCCGATCTGGACCCTGAATGTGTCGCGACAGGACCAGAGGATTCGCTTCCACGGCTGGCGAGGAGCGCCACCACGACCTGTGCTGCCCTGAGGAACAAACCATCACAGAAAATATGACACATTGAAATTAAGACATAACCTTAACATATAACTACACATTTATCACATTTATTTATTAAGTGTTTTGTATGTTTATTAGGCCTTTATGTATCAAAGGCAATGCATTTCAATAGACTACTATCTACTATAATAAATTTAACCCAAAACCACCAAGCGGTTTTCTATTATCTATCATAAAACAGAATGCAATGTATTGAGTGTAAATGTTCAATTTAATACACATTATTAAAAAGATGCCATGGTTGACACCTTTAGGGGGGGTTTGGGATGCTGAGAGGGGGTCTCCCCCAGGGAGTAATTCAATATAGAACCGCAACTGAGGATATTTAAGTCATTTTTATGAAAGTGCTTAGAAAAAACATTTCTGGTTAGCATATTGAGACAACACAAATGTACTAGTATATTTTAAGATTGATATATATATCAATATTTGCTGAGAAAGCACCAAAAATGAAGACAATTGAAAAATTATTTTGGACACCTAAAATTTTAGATTTTTCTGGAATAATGTGCATTGAATGATCAAACAAATATAACTAGTAACAAAAAAAAGGGTCTTTTAATGCTGACATCTACTGTAAGCGACTCACCAAGCCAATTTTTATGCCCTCCATCATTAGTTTCAGAATAGCTTTCCGGAAGCTCTTTATGTTGCCCGGTGGAATCGGGGTGGACGGCGTAGAGCCGTTCTCATCAGTCGTCTGCTCAACAGGTAATGGCATGGATATCGAGTGCTCAGGAGACTCAGGAAAGTTCAGGAAGTCAAAGAAATCATGGCTGATATCTGAAGAATAATGACAAACTGTTAGAGTGGATCAAATGTATTCAGTCTAAATGGATTGTTTTGTTATCACCAACAAAAAAGTATAGTACCATGGTAGAATGCATATACTTTCAGATCCATGTAAGTTGCATTAAAGTGGTTTATGGTTGCTCATATCAGATAATAATATTCATGAGCAGATAATATCACAGATGCCTTCTGTACCTTGATAGATGAGTCTGTTAACGGCCAGAACCACAAGTCTCTGCAGTCTCTGGACAAGCTCCGTCTCGCTGGCTCTGATAGGGTTTTCTTGACTCATTCTGCGCTGCATCATCTGGTTAAGCTCATCACTGGCCACTGATCGCATTCTCGTCAGCAGTGAGTCTGACTGGGCCACTGTGAACCGCCTCCGACCTGATAAAAACATGTGTGTATTGAACAACAACAACATGCTTACTGAACCAAAGGAACTGTTGGTAAAGAGCAGAGGATCATAAATCACACAAACACATAGTGACCCAGAGACAGACAGACAGATTTGTCTAATTGATGATTAAGTGGTTAGCCTAGGCATGTTGTCATTTACACCTGAAATGCAACATGCATTCAAGTAAACTTATTTAAGATATTTCTGAAAGTTTCCTCTGCTCACCAAGGCTGCATTTCTTTTATCAAAAATACAGTAATACAAATAATATAAATATTATTCCAAATTAAAATAACTGTATACTATTGTAATATATGTTCAAATATGTTTCTGCATTATTAGTCCAGACTTCAGTGTCACGTGATTCTTCAGAAATCACTCTAATATAATGATTAGCTGCTCAAGAAACATTTTTGATTATTATCAATTTTGAAAACAGTTTACAGCTTCATATCAGTTCATCGCTTCATTTTTTTTTGTATAACCCATCATACATTTTTTTTTCAGGATGAATAGAAATTTCAAAAGAGCATAATTTATTTGAAATAGAAATCGTATGTAACATTACAAATGTATTTACTGTAATTTTGATCAGCTGAATGTGTCTATGCTGAATCAAAGTATTAATTTCTTTAAAAAAAAGAAGGATGTTAATGACAGATGTAAAAGAGAGTGCAATAAATAAATCAAGACACAGAATTGCAGGAAAAGCCTTTTGCAAGTCCTGGTCTGAGTTGATTTATTCTGGGTATCTGAAAATAACACACACAGACAGCACAGGCAGACACACTTTAATCACTTTACTGCACGCGCTCAACATCTGTGACTGAGCCAGGATGTTGTGGCCTGTTTTTTTGCGGATGGGATTGATGACTACCTGCGTCTGAAGGGAACATGTAGGAGTTTGCTCCAGTAGGGGAAGGGAGAGGGGAATCTTGGGACAGGAAGCTGAAGGGGGAGGGCAGAGGTATCAGTCCATACGAACAGTAGTGTTGCCAGGGAATACGGGGAATTATGGAGTCTTTCAGCCCCATTGAACCTTGGGAGTGTGAGGGGAGGTGACAATACAACAGAAACACATGAACGATGAAGTGCAACATCGAGGGCTAATGGATAAGACAGGATGAATGAACAAATGTACAAAAATATATACCTATATTTTTTCTGTTTCTAGTCTCTTTGTGTGTGTATATTTAAATGTAACAATGAAAATCAATCCTAAGATATGGGTAAGAAGATAAATGTGTTTTATAGAAGTAATTTGAGATAAATCTAATAGGTAGATAAAAACTAATAGGTAGGCCTGAGTGATAAATCGATTTTATTGATTAACTTGAATGTGTAGTTTACGTCGACTTGTTTGAATAAAAACCAGCTTTCTCTTCAAAGGGGTCATATGATGCGATTTCACATTTTTCTTTTTCTTTGGAGTGTTACAACTGATAAGATCCCTGAAGCTGCAAAGATTAAATCTTAAGATCTGTTTAAATCGGATGCTTTGTGAAAAAAAATCACTTTTTTTAGGCCATATCACCCAGCACTACTAACAGGTGTAATAAAACACACAAATAACAAAAAAAAAAAAATAAATAAAATAATAATAATACTTTAATGTGTTACTTTTGGGTCAAAACTGGTTAACCAAAACCATCAAAACACATAATTTAAAATAAAAATACAGCTTGAAATGTAATACAACTTTAATAATAAAAATAATAAAAATTGTAACAAAATATCTAAAAACTATTAAAATATTAATAAAACTGAAAAAGTATAGGTGAACTACGCTATTAAAAGACATTTCAATAACCTTAACCATCAATCACATAAAAAAAAAAAAAAAAAAAACATAAACAAAGGGGTCATCCACTTTGATCTACTCACCTGCGATGCTCTTGCGCTTCTGCTGTAGAGCGTGATGTGGTGAAGTGGGCACCTGATTGTAGCCGCTGGATTTCTGAAGGTCCTGATTAGCCGTGGTATTAATGAAATCAATGGCTGCCTGGATCACGCGGAACTGCAGTGCCGTGGCCATTTCTGGAGCAACAGAAAATTCATTTGAATGACACGTCACATGTCTTAGTATAAAAGCATTAGTCTTCTTTACCCTGTGTGCGCAGGACTTTGCTGGTCTGCATGTAGCCCAACAGGGTGATCAGGTCTTCGATGATGCGGAAGTACTGAGATCCAGAGGAGCTGCAGGAGTGGATGGTGACGGCCACCAGCAGCTGCTGAATGTCACACACCACCAGCTTGTAGTCATTTGGAGGAATCCTACAGAACAACAACACCATGTTTCCTGGAAAATGACACTAGCTGCATTCTAAAGTAGGCAGCAGGCACAACACTTCATGTACTGGTCGTAAAGGGTGTGTGATATATATCTGCATTTATCAGCTATTATTATCGCTGTAGTGTCATTCTGAAAGTGAAACTACTTTGTTTGTGCATCCAAAAGAGGTTTTATTTACAAGTTTTATTTACAACACTGTTGACACAGAGCCGTAAATCACTGACAAGCTATGCAATATGGCATTCAGTTTTGCGAGTGATTCGTTGGGAGTATCTTGTCAGTGATCTACGGCTCTATGAATGAACTGGCGATTCATTTGAAAACAGCTGATGGAGATTTACCGCTAATCAAAGAACCGGCTTTACTGACAAGATGCGCATGATACATCGATCGATATAAAACGCCCATCCCTAGCAAGACATAAGACCCATGGAAATATTGTATTAGCTTTCCAGCACTGGTGAGAACACAACAAGCAGAAACGACTGTCAATGGATGCCAAAGTTGCTTTGGTTCTTCTCGATAGGTGAGTGTCTACACCACGCTGCGACAGATCAAGTCTGCCTACTAGTGTTGTCAAAAAATATTGATATTTCAATAAATATCAATACTGAAATATCTGAACCATACCAAAACTAATTTCCTGAAGTATCGATATACCGATACTAGCCGAGCTGTCATTTTCACTCCTCTCCAAAGGCGAGTCGACAGGCCTGTCTCATCTGGTTAAATGGCATATAAGTGAAGCGAATAGAATGACCTTTGGTTTTAAATAGCCTCTAAGCACCATCCATGTTTTACTTTAGTTTTTACATTTGTGGCAATACTGCAACTCAATCCTTTGAGGTTTTCCTCTTTCCCTCACTTTCCTTTGCTTAAATAGCCTAGTTTTTTTTTTTTTTTAAAGAACCATGCACATTTTACTTTCACTTTTACATTAGCAGCAATTTAATTATGGTTAATAGAATAATTTAATAAATTTACAAATTTAATCTAATAATTTATTAATTCAAAATAAAATGTTAATAAATCCTAATACTATGCATGGTCAAGCAGGTTTGTTTACGCATTGAACTCGTCTTTCTTTCTTTTCTTTTTTTTTTTGATGGATTAACATTATTTAACATAATAAATTCACAGATCCATCAGGCTGTCTGTTAATGTTCATTTAAGATGTTACAGACTTAATCATTCAGACTGCTCAAGAAAAGGCACAAGAGAACTATTCTGTGTGTGATGTGGGGTTGACGATTAGCTACCACTAAACTAGCGTTAGCAATTTGATTTTGAGGTAGTATATATAACAGAGACTTACTCTGTTTGGCAGTCTTTTTGAACATATGTTCAATATTCTGCAATAATGACGCTGCTGCCCGCTTTTTCTTCCATCTCTCCTGCTCTTTTTGACCCATATTATACACCGCTGGATGCCGCCTCACAGATTTAAAAAAAAATTTGTAAATTGTTTTGTAATAAAGTGTTATTTTAAATAATGCCCAAAATGTTAATCTGTCTCCAAAAAAAAATAAAATAAATAAATACATAAAATAATAATAATAACAAAAAATTCTGGACCTTTGGCAGTGGGGGGGTGGGTCGTTCGAACAACCCGAACCCCCCCTGGCTACGGGCCTGATATGTGTGGGGCAGAGCTATCAAAATAGAGGCGAGACCCTTTTTGGTAGGGGCGTGTTTGTTTTGGTGATTTCAAATATCAACACTGGCTTCTGGAAATTGCTTACCCTGCCTTTAATGTAAACACTACGTTCAGATTAGTCAATCAAAATCAATTAATTCCGATAGAATCAAAAAGTGTCCATGTAAATGTAGCTAGTGACGTCACATGCAGTGCATTACCCATTCTCCAGGCCGTTGAGGGTGGACAGTGTGTTGAAGAGCACGTAGAGTAAGCCATGGTCCAGGAGGATGTCGGCCAGCTTCGGGCAGGCGTTGAGCAGCTGCAGCAGCAGACACAGGCTGTTGTGCATGAGCGAGTTCTCGTACAGAGAGTTTTCCAGCAGACCCAACACAGGGATGATACAGCGCTTCCTGAATGGTGAGATGTTCTCCATATCCTCCAGATCCAGACTGAGAAAAGAAAAGCAAGGATAGCGGTCATTGATCAGGATGCTGCGGAGTAAAGTTTTATTAACTGTTTACTACTTTTTAGAGCAGCTTTACAACAGAATTTAATTTTGCTTGTAGAAGTGAATCACTATTTTATTGTTTAACGCTGTAAAGCTGCTTTGAAACAACCTGCTATATAAAGCGCTTTATAAATATAAAAGGTAACTTGACTACAGTAAGTAGTATTTAGTATAAGTAGTTGGGTATCATTAAGGCTTTAACGGTATTAAGAAAAGGAAAGGAAGGATGTGAAAGTGGCCAGGTATGGTTTCCCATACTTGGAATTTGTTCTCTGCATTTAACCCATCCAAGTGCACACACACAGTAGTGAGAAATGATCAACCACGCACGCATGCACACACACACCGTAAACACACACCCCGAGCAGTAGCCAGCTGCCTGGGGAGCAGCTAAGGGAACAGTGCCTTGCTCAAGGGTCTCACCTCAGTCAAGGTATTGAAGGTGGAGAGAGTGCTGGGAATTCACTCCCACCACCCAAAATCTCTATCCATTAGGCCACGACTGCCCCCATTACTACTTTTATCAATATTACTTATCGATCCAGTACTTTAACAATACTCATCAGTACTTCTTGATGTGTTAAAAAAAATTAACTAATTATTAATTGAGAATTAAAAACACTTAAAAATAATTATCTATAGCCTAACAAACACCAATGTTTCAGCAAATATTACACAAACAAAACAAATGATTGTAAAACAAATAAACACAATTTTCCTGTAAAAGAATGGACAGTGGGCATGCAGATTTTTAAAAGGACTAACAGTTTTCAAAGGGGTCATCCGTTGCCACATGCAGTTATACAAGCTGTTTGGGCTGAAATGTGTGTTGACAATTATCAAGATCCACCCAGTAGTTTTCTTTTAATATAATAAAAATAAGTTGCTCCTTCTGAAATCAAGCCGTTCTCAAATGCATGTTAGTGTGGTGTCACAAAGACAGAAGCCACAACCACAATAGTTGATTGACAGCAGTGTGTCACACAGACTGAACTGGTGTCTTACCTCAGACCCACCCTGAGTGAGCCGTCATCAGACAGAGATGCAGAGACAACCATGACTTTTAAGCGATTGAGGTGTTTTGTTGTGGAATGTATTAATGAACATAGGAGTAGTCATTTACCCCCCACATCTGAGTGACTAAAGACGGCAGAGGATTAATGTTACGTTTGGCTCTGAAAGGAAACGTGCCCTTGATCAACCGAAATGCGTTTATGTTCGCGCAAATCATTCATGATCCAGCCTCACCTACAGCAGCGAGTATAATGTCTTTTAATAAATCTTTGCAAATTACCTTTCATAAAAATGTGCTAATTAGCAAGTTTCACTATGAATACGGCTAAAAAAAAGATCCCCTGAGAGTGCCTTGAAAAAGAGGGGCGGGGTCAGCTGAGCTTGAGAAAATTTAAAGGGGAAGTACACAGAATAGTGATTTCTAAAGAGCTGTCTTTAGAAATCTTTGAGAAATTTTGAAACAAACTATATTACAAAGTTTCCATTAAGACCCTAAAGAATCATATTAGCTTATGGAAAATTGGCTATGTATGGCTCCTTTAACCATTTAACTGCAGCTTTAATCCAAAAAGTTAGAAAATACAGCTAAATAATCAGTTGTGGTTTATGTTTTATTAGAACACATTTACATAAATTAGTTAACTGCGATCGGGATTAAAAGTAATACAAGTTTGGAACCACCAAATGAAGTGAATGTATACATCACTTCAAATTCGTCATAGTTGGGTAAACTTGAATAGCAGTGAATAGGATGGTACCATAAATATATTTTTTGCATTCCCATTTGCTCAAATAGGAAAAGAAAATCTCTGAACGATGTGAAATTTACCATTCCTCTCAGACACAGCTTTAGAAACACCCTCGGCATTATCTTTTTGCAATTTTATGCAAAAGTAAAATAATACAAAGAATGGTGTTATAAATACATTTAAAAAAAAATACATTTAAGAAAACTTTTTAAGGAGTTATGATGCTGTTGACTGTTAAATGTGTCATCAGTCTTGAAAAAAGGGTCAATTTGCACTGTGTCCCAAGGCCAAACAAGTTGAAAACCACTGTTTTAGATCGTTTGGTTCTCTCAGCCATAATCACTAGATTTCATAAGCGCTAGATTTCATGTTGCATGTGTGCGAGCTCTGTACTGCGGAACAGACACGTTTTGCGTGTGAGATTGCCAATAACGAGTGTAGGCAAATAACGAAAATGTAGACAAATGTCTTTAATATTATTCCAAATTAAAAAAGGTTTGTCAGTTAAAATATGCTAGATAACGTTTATTTAGCAATAATAAATAGGAAACATATTTTTTTATTTCTCCATTACTGACAGCAGAACCATTAACGTCAGAGCTTATGGATACTATTGGATCATGGATATGGTCTTTTATAATTTAGCACCAGTACCGATTAAATATCGGGTTTCCCATCCCTACTCATGGTCACATCTTCAGCTCTAGATAGTTGCCATACTCACTCTTCCTCAATCCCGACTGGTCGTCCCAACAGCATTTCCAGGAAAGACTCCAGCAGACCTTGTGAACCCTGGTGCAGGTACAGCTGATTGGCCAGAAGTGAAAACCCATGATTCTTCAGGAATTTCTCCTTCTGTTCTTTCTGAGCACGGCTAAAGTAGGCATCCAGGAGCTATATGAATAAATGTACATGTTTGTGTATCCATGCATGTATGAGATAATACATAAAAAATAAATTAAATAAACTCATGCTCCTCTCTTACCACAGTGGTCAATAAAAATTGCAAATCAACATAAAAATAATTTTCATATAAACTTAAATAAACAAACCAAAGCAGCAGATGTGATAAACAGTTATGGATAGAGTGTCTTTTTCTTGTCCTAAAGATTTTCATGCACTCTCCTAAAAATATAAATACTATTTATAAAAGAAAAAAATAATTTTGTCATCACTAAATTAATACTGATTAAGTTTCACCTCCAGAAGAAGTGAGAATACATTTTTTTATGAATCTTTACAAATCACTTTTCGTAATAATTTGCTAGTTAGCGAGTTCTGCAGTTAAGTGCAGCTAAAGTTTGCAGTCTTGTGAGAATGGCTCATCAGGGAAGACAGAAGTGGGGTCAGTAGAACTCATTAGCATTTAAGAGACATGCATCAAAATGGATCACTGTGAACAAAACCGTTTTTTAAAGGGTAAAAAAAGTGTTGTTTTACACTACCACTGAGAAATTTTAACCAAAGTATGTTATAGACTTTTCATTAAGATCCTAAAGAATCATACCAACTTGTGCAAAATGGCCACCTAATGTCCCCTTACATTACATTTGTACTGTTAATATAAAACTTTTAATATAAAACTAATATAATATCGAGCCATATTATAAAAATCCACATTCCACGTAAATACGCATAAAATTTGATTTATTTGTATGGATGCAGCACACGAGAGTCTAATTGTTTAGAACAACATGACAAACAGTTTAATACCCTGAAATGTACTGTGGTGTGATGTAACTATTTTCAAGAAGTATTATACATAAGAGACTTTGTGGAATATCTGTTTTTTTTTTTTTGGCACACTGCAAGACCTTTAAAAAAGAACTAGTGAAGGCAAAAAGCAGCCCTATTGCCAAACACCCAAAGACAATTAAATGTGAGCAGACCTTCATGACACCCTGCTGTATGAGAGGAGAAGAGTGGTTAACCAGTACGAGTAGAGCCTCTGGCTGGACGAGTTTGTCGATCACCTCCTCTAGTAGGAGGTCCGGCAGCAGGAGCAGAACTCCTCTCAGCAGATCGTACAGACCACAGCAGATCAGAACCAGACAGTCTTCAGCACTGGACCTGAATGATGCAGAAAACACACACATGAATCATCACTGTGTTGAAGAGAAACATCAGATCTTCAGCTGTGACTCACAGTCTGTTAACCAAAACACTCAGCATGCAAAATACAGGCCTTTTTTTAATTGTGGATAGGAGCTTTGAGATAAAAGTCATTAACATTTAATAGTTTAAGTGATTATACAGTAGATGGGATATATCTTTAGTGCAGGAAAGGCAATGAAGAAGACAGGCGGTAATTACACAGTAACTGCTGACTGAAAGAGATGATGTAACTTATAAATGAAGGTTAATGTTACTAGTCATTCATCTCCAAAACTCAGCAGCACAAATTAGCATAATTAAAGAGTGTTATTCATTCCAAGGAATTTTAACAATACATTACGCATTATCATATTCAACAATGCATTTGAAAAAGGCTAAACGCTTCTGAGTTGTCCGAATTTGTCCCTCAGTTCAGTAGTAAGCACACTAAACAAGGACTCTACCATATCTAAAGGTTTTCCTGTTGTCAAAATGTTTTTTTTTTCTTTACTGAAGACAGACAGTTCCATGCAAAAAAAAAAAAAAAGTGTTTTGCTTCACAGACCTACTTGGTGATTTTAATCTCATTCGAATCTGCCATGTCTTTTTCTCTCACAACCACAACCTGATAATTCTAGAGTCTGAATGCGATGTCTGTGAATTTTTTTTCACAATTTTTTTCGTTGTGTGTTTTAGCCAACACAATATGTCATAGATGCTCTTACCACACGCATGTTCAATATATTTTGATATATAAAAGAAGTAAATAAATACAAATAAAGAGCCAGATCACGTAAACTGTTAAGATTGGCTATTGTAATATCAGTATCAGGTAAGATTACTTGCGTTCCTTTCTGAACTCGGTTACATATGTTTTAATTATCAAAATTAAACATGGGTTTACTACAAATAAAAATCATAATAGTTGAACTAGCCATGTAGCTCCACCATGGTATTTGTGATTATACTAATTGTAATCAATCTCAATGACTCAATGAGCAATACACGCATACAAAGCACGTGATCTCTTTGATGACCAGATGTACAAAACAGACCCTCTCACCTCTGTTATAAACACAGAGGTGTTAGTCCTGTCCGAAATGGTAACGTTACATGAAAATCACAGGCAACAGGTGATAAAAATCGAAGCTCAGTAGTTTAGAAAACTAGTCCTGTCCGAATAAGGCTACAGTGCAATTCGGCTAGGTATACATCGGCTCTAAAAAGTCATGGTGAAAGTCATCATAGCTTGCGTAGTATAGACCCAGCTCCCAACCCAACTTTGTGAATCGATTAACAGCATATTTTTTTATCGCACGACAAGAGTCTCACAGTAACGCAGCACGTTAGCGCAGATAACGGCCCACCATTAATTTTTTCAGCCAGTTGCCAAGAAAGCATTTATCATTTTCTTTTACTAAAAAGAATAAACGAAAATACATAAATTAATAATAGAAATTCAATTTATAATCATTTTGAATTGTTAAAATACCATATTAATATCTGTAGTCTGTGTAATTTGTTTTTTTCAATTGTTGTCAATGGAATTCTTGATAATTAATTTAAATCATTAAAATTATAAGTAAGTAAGGCCACTGTATGCACTGCATGTATTTAAAAAAACAACAACAAAAAAAACCTTGACACGCTCAAACCTTACCTGATTGAATTATATTTTTACATTTCATTTTCAGCTGCAGCTATGTTCTTAATACTTGCAGGATTGCACCTACATGACAATTACAATTACGTTCAATAACATAATTTTAAGTTTTACCTTTGATATTACTGCAAAAAATAATATTAGCTTAAATAATATTAATATTTGCTTCAAATAATTAGCTCACTGACCTTGGGACATGTACTGTAACTGCATGAGCACATCAAGTTCAGCTGGAGAAAAAAATGCCAACCTCTTTTTTTCAGATGTTGCCATGGTGACTCGTAATATCTGCACTGCAATGATAAGGGCTTTTGAGACACGCTTTGAGACATAGTTAGTCTACTCAGAGTTGATTGACCTTACTCAGATCAGCTGTTCTGAAACCGAAAACTGAGTTTTTAGTTTAAACTCTTTTTGAACCTCCTTTCTGAAATAGGCCCCAGGTGTCCGCAACCAGTGATGGGCAGTAGCATCGCTACAAGTAGGGATGCTACTAGTTAAACTAAATTTTTCAGTATCGTGTTGGTAGCGTTGCTGTTTTCTGAATCAAATAGCTTTTCAGTAGCGAAGCTATTTTATTCATTAAGTAGTGCGGTAGCATACACACAAGCTAATGTTACATTTTCCCAAACATTTCTGACGTTTAAACACAAATCGGTACAAATGTACAAATGCTATGGATCACTGATCCTAGATCAGTATATGACGCAACCACCATATACGGGCCAATGTAGCCGCAATAATGTTGGTGACATCTTACTACGTTTGGCATTGAGCTTTTTTATGTTAGCGCCACCTTCTGCACCGGATGCGTGACATGCTTGGGTGAACACTTTTTGGAAAGATGGCAGAGGACCTCGACAAGTTCATGACACTGACTGAGAAAACGTTCTGTTTTTTGCCATGTTGGTACTGTTTGGAGTACTTTATAATTCTACTAATGTGGGTTTTCCAGTGGTTTAAGCTGCACAGAGTTACACATATGCAAGCATTCAGATAATAATACATACACACTCTCGAACACCTTTTTTTATTTGTTATTATGTTTGTTTTTGTTGCCAAATTGGTTTGAAACAATTGTTAAATAAATAACTGCACAATTATACATGCCTATCTGTTTGAATGAAATTTTTTATCACTGAGGTAGCATTGATTTAAAGTTGTTTCAATAAAAAAATTGCTTAGATGTAGTAAGCTACTTTTACCATGTTGCTGTAGCTTAGCTTGCTACATTTCAGGGGTACAGGGTAGTAGCTGTAGTGTAGTTAAGCTTAATTCAATGTAGAGTAACTGATAGCTTACTACATTTTCTAAGTAGCTTGCCCAACACTGTCCCAGACTAAGCAAGCCAGAGGCGACAGCGGCAAGGAACCAAAACCCCATCCATGAGAGAATGGGGAAAAAAAACCTTGGGAGAACCAGGCTTAGTAGGGGCCAGTTCTCCTCTGGCCAGACGCCCAGCACCTAACTTCCAGTTTAATTTTAAGTGCATGTCAGATTGTGTAAAGGACTTATAGTGTGTGTAAAAAAATCACACACTATATATACAAAATCATCTGGTATTTTCAGAGTACCTGTCATTGCTGGAGTCCGCCTTGCTGTGTCTGTCATACCCAGGTGAGTAGGTGTAGCTCTCCCAGTCATCTGGCGGAGCAGCACGGTCAGCCACAGTGGGCCAGCGAGCGATAGTTAGAGAGCCGTTCTGTGCGGGAAAAGCCAAACCCAGACTGGCCAGGTTACTGTGGCTCCTCTGGAAGGACTGGATTCCTCTTAAACTGTCTGGTCGGCGTGGCGCTTCCTCGCTGGTCCAGTCAAAATGGTCCTCGGAGTCGACCGGGCTGCCTGCTGGGCCCTCGTGCTCCTCCTCTACGCTGATGGAGGGTGTTCGGTTTCCTGTGATGCTGCTCTCCTCATCACCACCCACGTTCTGAGAGTCGCATATGGTCTTTGCTGACTCACAGCTGCTGAGAAGCTGCTCATCTCCGGCCCTCTTCAGGGTCTCCGTGCTCCCCAGGGCCTGCTGCATACTCAGAGACGTCCCCTCATCAGGCTCGGCAGCCCCAATAACGCTCTCATGGGTCAGACGGGATGTCAGGGTCGGAGAAGCGTGCGGAGACGGGCCAATGCGTGGGGGCCGCAGTGACAGATCTTCATCAGCATGCTCAGGGGAGGAAGTGTGACACACTGTGGTACAAACACACAACACTTAGTCAGAAATTACATGTTCAAGACAATTTTGACAAATAATAATTTTGACAAAATCGTTTTTAATGCTCAGGGTTGCTTTTTTTTCACAAAGCATGAGCTCTTCTTTCTTTGCTGCACTTGTTTATATCATTGCAGAGCAGTACCGCCGCTCCCTACACGCAGAGTACGCAGTCTGTGTAGGGCACCATCCCAGTTTCTCAAAAACACAAAAATCTAAACATCAACGTGCATATTATATGTAGGCTAAAAATAGGCTAATTATTTAAAAATATATACTTTATGGTGAACGCAGTGCAGTATAAGCACAAGTGACACGTGTTTATGCATCTGCGCTGGCATGTTGCATTGCAAAAATATCAGGCAGTGACATTTATTTGAGGTGAAGGAGGGGTAGCCCTGTTTGTGGCTGAATACAAATAATCATAACTGATGGACAGCTAGGCTATCCATGCTATCAGTGAAAAGACATCAGCGCAGAGAAAGGAAAAATAAAAGAAAAAGCCCTAGATAAAGCCGGTGCTTCAATTTTCACAATACTGTAAAACATTTTTGACTGACATTAGTAGACTTAAATTTGACTAAATGGTTTTATTGAAAAACAATGTAAAAATACATAATGTTTAATATTCTTTCTTTTTTTTTGAGGGAGGGGGCACAACAATACTATTCTGCCTAGGGCCACGTTTGGCCAGCAGTGGCCCTGTTGCAGAACATTAAATATATTATTGCCCAGTTCTTTATGTAAAGTTAGATACATATTCAAATTTATCTGGATACTTACAGTACACTTGGATATGGTGATAAGACTGTATAGCAAATCTTAAAGGAACACACCTTTTTTTGAAAATAGACAATTGAAAATGTTTATCTCTTCCCCTAGAGATAAACAGTTGAATTTACAGTTTTTGAATTCATTCAAATAACACATTATACATAATATCATTGTACTTGCTGCAGCCATGGTTTCAGCAGGAAAGTTCATAGATTATTACAACGGAATGAGAGTATAGTTCATTTATATCTGCCTAGAAAAATCACAAAAAATCATTTTCATTTTTCGTCGGTTTTAGTACACAATGTAACAACAGAAGAGTCAGGTTTTAAATAGGAGAAATATTGGAACTCTGGTCATTTTTGTCCGTGAACCAGAAATCAGCTGAATGGATTGAAAAAATGTCAATATCACTCGAGTATGAGAGCAACATCGGCTCTCTGTGGCCGAGCGTCGGAGGGAATCAATATGCATTATATTCAACTTCATTATTATTACACAATAAATTGAGAGAAAAGAGTGTCTTTAAAACCACCAAGATAATAAGGACATTATCTAGGTTTCTCAGAAGGGGAAAAATCAGCCCAAAATTAGCCCGATTATATTGTGTTGTATACCCAGCACTGACTTGGTCAGAATTGCTGGGAACGGCCACAAAAACGTCATATCCGTTTATGCCGTGGGGGAAAACATATAGTTCAAATTAATGCGAAACCTTGTTAGGTGCTTGATCTTTAATTTATTTTATGATTTTTATTTATTTTTTGCTTGAAAAGTTGCTGCAAGGCATTCTGTACCTCTAAGTTAAAAAAAAACAAAACAATCTGCTACTGAGTAAATACGGAGGTAGCACAATCTAAACGGGCAGCACACAACATCAGAACATTGAAACATATCAAGTTTAGTATTCATATTTATATGCACTCCATATACTACTTTTATGAGCTGTCCTTAGTCCTGTCCACCTGCACCGCAACCCAGTTATGAAGGGCTACCCCTCCTTCACCTCAAATAAATGTCACTGCCTGATATTTTTGCAATGCAAATGTCATAATCTATTAAAATAATAATTTAATATTATTATACACAATCCCTTACGGAAATCAACAATAGTAAAATAACTTTCGTAAGCGATACTTTCATTTTATTTTATATATATTTATTGTACAGCGTGCACTTGTGAAAATTATTAGCATACACCAGATAAGCATTTCAAACTACTTTTGTAGACCTTTAATGTTACCTACGTTTTGTCAATGTTAAAATTCTTTTTAATATATCAAATGTGTGACAGACTTTTACTCAAGTCTTTATAACTATTAAAATTAAGCAAAACAAAACGAAAGAGTTTACTTCCAGAAGCCATCACACATAGGCTTGTTGTAAGCGGTCTCCTCCTAGTTTTTGCAACATTTTAAGCATCAACATTGAATTTAGGCACTAAAGTAAAAAAAAAAAAAAAAAAAAAAGACTTACCACTAAATGGCATTTCTATTAGTTATACTGGTAAAAAGTGACGGACTGAACCCAAAAAAATCATTTGACTGAAGCCTGGCTTATAAGATAAAGATATTAAGAAAATATAAACATTAAAATCATGATTTTCTCTAAAGCTGCTTTTAGATTAAGTATATTGCATATAAATATATTTGGCTTGACAGGCAGGTCTGTGCTCTAATTAATTTGTGTTCGTTGAATGTCACACGTTTCAAAACTTTATTGGGCACAGTAGTGGCAGTCAGACAAGGACATTTCAGTGAACAATGCTTATAAATTGCGACAGAATAAGTAAGAATGATGTTTTTATGATTTTGACCTTCTCATGAATAGCCGCATTATTCTCAGTGGATGGCCGGGAGTTAATGATTGTGAGTCTGCTGCTTTAATGTGACTGGAGGTGGCGCTGACATCTGGGTGTCAGTGATGTGTTACCTTCAGCGGGCATCTCTGTGAAGACGGTGGAAGAGAGCGAAAGCACAGAGCTACAGGCTGATTTCCCTCCACTGCTGGAGTGTCTCAGGTACATCATAGACTGAACCTTCTCCTGGTACAGTTTACCATCTGATGAGAAAAAAAAATCATGAACTGAAAAGCTCTTTTTTTACT
>JAUYWG010000047.1:22922209-22932881 GCA_034779775.1 Enteromius afrohamiltoni
AATAATACAAGTTATACAGACATTTAAGGAATATATATTTATATATATTTTTTGTTTGTTTGTTTCAACAAATTTCATCAAATTTGTTGAATTTTAAATGTAAAAATGAGTATTAAAATTATATAGAGATATATTTTTGTTTAAATTACAAAAAAAATTAAATAATAAAACTAAATTAAAAAAATATAATTGAAAATGTTTACAAAAACTATACTTGCATTTCCATGATACTAAAACTGGTGATATAGTTGCCACATCTGAAAGGCCAGAGCTCACCTTCAGAATGTGGTAACCCACAATGCACTTGGGCTTGATGAGAACCTGGTGAATCATGGAATAGCCGTGGTAACATTCCATCTCATGAGTGCGATGCTGGTTGTTCTTAACCAGAGACAGCAGCAGCTGCAGCGCCAGGGCTTGAGTTTTCTCACAGTCGCTCAACTCCACCGCCTACAAGAACCAACCGACAGACAGAAATAGTGGTCCTACTGCTAAAATCACTGTATGCGTGAAATACATCACATAAGTGAGAATGAAGTGGGCTGTGAGTGTGGTTTCATGTTGATAATCTGGATCACAGTGTTATAACACACAGAACACAAACATCACTAGATTAATAGCATTGCCAGCAAAACCAACATGCGCCAAAACACTCCACCTAAACTAAACCTAACTAAACGAGCTCCATCAGCACTAAATTATTTTATAATTTAATAAATGTCAGTTATTTGGCATTATGCCCAAATTAAATAATCTGTTGCTATTTTAATTAGCACTGCTAATTACGGCTTTTTTGTCTCATTCAGCACGGTCCACCCTTGCAAACCTGCTTTTCAACATACATAATTTATGTAATGCCAGTCATTTTTCTTACTCGAAAAATTAAACACAAAGAAACACAACATGAGGCTTTGATTTTACTGTCAAGAAATGTTAAGGATAATGTGAGGGAACACGATGTGAGAGAACATTGAGATGACATGGCGACCAAAAATCCAATTTTGAGTGCTAAATGAACAGTGTTTTATCAGATTAAATGTGTTTATGTTGTGTAAACACATTTATAAATAATTTACAACACTTTCTGCATACCCTATTCTAAAGTGTAAACTACTCATTAGTTGTAAATGTTTTACAAACCTGTTGGTTACAGGTTTTGTGTGCGTATACACAGGGGTGAAATATCTACCAACGATGAGTAGTTTACACTTTAGATGTATGCAGAAAGTGTTGTAAATTATTTACTAACGCATTTACTCAACAGGCTTTGACAGATTTATCTCACAGCAATTTGTACATATTTTAGAGTGAAAACACCGCCAGCATTCAAAAGTGACCAAAACATCAGCCGGAAAGCATAGGAACTGAGAAGTGGTCTCTGGTCACCACCTGCAGAACCACTCCTTTATTGTTTTACTATTTGCCTATAATTTCTATTTCTAATTTTTTAAAGATAACTTATAATTTTGTACACTGTACATTACTTAATTTGTGAACATATAGTCATGTTTTGTAAATGATTAGTTAATCATCATCTAATCATTTTTAAATGATTTATAACTCCAACCACAAAACATAAATAAACATATGAATATATCACTTATTGCTAATTAATAAACACATAGTTATGTTTTGTAAATGATTAGTTTATCATTAACTAATCTCTTATAAATGCCTTATAAATGGACGTTACTATAAGTGTTAGCCCTTTTTTTAATCTCTCGTTTTGAAAAGCATCAATGTATCAAAAGCATCAAAAGTAGTTCAACTAAAAGACTTGGCAGAGACAGATGAACTCATTCCACAAGTTCCTGGTCCCTACTTAGAGACAGATATGCAGACAAACACATACCCGCGCGAACAGGAAGACAAATGTTCCGGTGCCTCCGATCTTGTGCAGGATGCTGTGTAGGCCGAGAGCCTGGCAGGGCATCAAGGTTCTGAGGAAAGGAGGCTCCAGGATGGAGCTCTTGACCTCTTTGGCACTGAAGGGCCGCTGAGAAGCCACCGCTGACTTGGCCTGGCCCTTTAGACGGATCACTGGCTCATATATGGTGTAAAAAGACGGCGTGCTGGGGGCATAAACTACTGCTAAACTCTCCTGCAGAAACACAAATGCACATATGTGTTGAGACATACAAGGCGAAGTTACTTTTCTTGCTCTGTTTGAAAACCAAAGTGTTCCATGTAACATGTTGACTCTAACATTGAGATCAGATTAGATCTGCAGTATGGGACTAAATTTGAGAGCTGTAAGTGGAAATGGGTGCTTTTCCGAAATTGACTACGATTATAATGCATCAGACAAAAAGTCATCAGCCGAAATGGCCTCAAATTAAAAGGCATCAGACAAAAAGTCCTCAGGTGAAACAGACTCAAGTTAAAAGGCATCAGAAAAAACTCATCAGGCGAAACGTCACATGCACGCGGCCCAAGCAAAGATTAACCTGAGTCCGTTTCGCCTGAGGACTTTTTGCCTGATGCCTTTTAATCTGAGTCCATTTTGGCAGATGACTTTTTGTGTGATGCATTTTAATCTAAGCCCATTTTGCCCTATGCCGGGACCTTTACAGGTTGTGTGTGAACGCACGCACAGATTCCGGAAATCACTGGCAGTGAGAATGAAGTAAATTTAATGATCTGGGAACAATTGACGGAACACATTACCCGTGTATTTTCCAGAATCTCTGTGTGAAAGAAGCTTTAGATGGGTGGAACAAAAAGGAGAAGAAATTTTTATTAATTCTTCTGGGAGTTAGTAAAAAAGTAATTACTAAAAAAAGGCCAGAGCCAGAGTCACCCACAGTTGAAGAGTGGATTGATATAATATACAGTATATATGTGATGGAAATATGTCTTTTTCATTAAGAATTCAGATGGAAGATTTTTTCTCTAATTTTGGAATAAATGGATAGATTACATTAAACAAGTACATTTGATAGAACTATATATACAGTTGTTGTTAAGAAAAAGAAAACATAATGTGTATGTAACATTTGAATTTTTTCAAAAAGAAAACTTTTTTAACAGTAACATTAATGTGTATATATGGGTTTTCACTTTCTCTTTCAGAAAAATTAATCTCTGTACGTATATAAAATAAAAATATTTTACATTTTGTCTTAAGATTTTCTTATGTTATTGTTTAAGGTTTCAATAAACTTTCCTTTAAAAAGAGATTTTCATGTATCAGGCTGACAGGGTTAATGTTAATCTCCTGGGTCTGTTATTTACAGGTTACTTTAGATAAATGTGTACAATGCTTTATATTAGCACTAGATACTGTCAGAGTAGATATGAAAAAAGTATTAAGAATGAAGGTTTGTGTTTGCATTTTTCTGATGGCTGCAATTATCCAGCATGTAATGCATTAGCATATAAACACCTGGAACAGGATGTAGATTCATAAAATCACTGGTAATTAAGATGTCAGTGGTTAAAACTGCACAGAAAAAAAACACTTAAAGCAGAAAATTATGTACAAATGGAAAAATAATGTTGCCTGCTTTTCAGTGGCAGTAAAGGAGATAAATACATTTGCATAAAAGCCTTCTGGTGGAAAATGTGACATTCAGGAAAAAATAAATAAATTCATACTTATAAGTGCAGTGGCTTACAACAAGAGGTGCAATGTCGACATCTGTATTCCTCATGAGGAGCTCTCGTATCTGCTCACACTGGAGACCCTCCTGTGTCACATACTTGGAAAGTGTCCCATGAGACTTGCCGTACTTGCAGGGCATGATGGAGGTGAGGTCAGGACCACTGGCATACAGGTAAAACGCCTCCGCTGTGTCGATTCTGGAGCCTAAAACAACCAATAACCTGTTTACTTCAGCACAACCTCTTTCATTTATGAAATGTTATAAAAATATAGCCTAACATACTGTATGGAAAAATATTACTGTTTATTACTAAGTTGTTGCAAATAAATGAAATTATTAGATATCTTCTGTATTGTTTTAATGAAAATACAGCAAGTGTGGAAAAATGCCTAGAATAATTTTAATGTCTGCATTTTTTTACATAAGTATTAAAAATATATATGTAATTTTAAACATTTTAAATTTTCAAATGTTTTAAGATACATTGTTGTATTCAAATTTTTTGTAGTTTTCTTTTCAGTTTTTCTTTTAAGAATGTTTTAAAGTAATGACATGACATGCTTTTGTCAATGTTATAATTTTTGTTTACTGCTATTGAGACTTCATTTATTGCTATGTAGTTTTTTTTTCAGTTATTAATGTTAGTACACCAATTTAAAGTAAACAAGTAATTTTTGTTTAAAGTTTTTTATCTGACTTTTATTACTACGATACTATGGTGATCGCAACAACGATGAGAGTATAATACGCGAGTGTAAGAGAGCACAGATGCAGTGCACCTTCAGACTTTCGCTTCAGAGCCTCACTACTGAGCTGGAGTTTCTGGACAATAATCTGCTCCTCAACACCACCAAGACCAAGGAGCTCATTGTGGACTTCAGGAAGGAGAGAAGGGGCTCACATGATCCCATTCACATCAACGGGATGGCTGTTGAGCCTGTGTCATGCTTCAAGTTCCTTGGGATCCACATCTCGGAGGACCTAACCTGGGCCACCAACACCTCCAGCCTGGTCAAGAAGGCTTATCAGCGTCTTTTCTTCTTGAGGAAACTAAAGAAGAACCAGCTGTCCTCAGCAATCCTGGTGAACTTCTATGGCTGCACAACAGAGAGCATACTAACCAACTGTGTCACTGTGTGGTATGGGAGCTGCTCTGTTGCTGAGCTTAAGACACTGCAGCGGGTGGTGAAAATTGCCCAACGCATCATAGGGACTCCACTTCCAACCATTGAGGACATCAATAAGAAACACTGTCTTCGTCGAGCACCCAGTATTCTTAAGGACTCCTCTCATCCTGCCCTCAGGCAGACGCTTCAGACTCCGCCCAAACTAGAACCAGTGGACTGAGGAACAGCTTTTTTCAAGTGCTGTCTTGTTATTGAATATACAATATACAAGTATATTATTGTATTATATCTATATTGCATTTTATTTCCGTTTCATTTCAATTAACAAATGTGTTCATAATAGTTTTAATAGTTTAATATTTGCTATATCAGCTTCACAGATAATTACATATAAGATATAAATTCAACATTCAACAAATAACAAAATAAATGCAATAATTTTCTATAAATCTATTTTGAAAACAAAAGACCAATTTGTATGTACAACCCTGTAAAAGATTGATTACATAATTTAAAAAATGGTAAGGTTTTTTTTTTTTTCATTTACAATAAGCTTTCTTCTAAGTTTTTTAAGTTTGTCTCATGACATAAACATGATTGGCTAATCTAAAATGTGCTGACTTTACAAAAGCCTCAACGATAAAAGACAAGAAAGAAGAATTAAGGAGCATGTGGAGGATGAAAAGCTGCGACCTAAAGATTAATAAACAAAGTAAAAACACACACACACTGAGAATGGCACTGGAGTACCTAACCACATGAGAGCATTTCACAGGTTTGGAACAGATGGGCTTGGGCCATTCATGACCTATTAGTAGCAACAGAATGGCTATTCTGTAAAGAAAAGCGTGATGTGTGGAGGGAATGTGAAGAATTTGTGGCTCACACACAGAAGAAGCAGCAGGAAGATCCCATGTTACCAACAACAACACATCCATCACTTTCATCATTTCAATGTGTTCTGCTATTAATATTTATAAATATTTATTTAAATTTATTTACATAAAAATAAGCTGGAGCTGTGCGTTATATGTGGGATGTTATATTACGAATACATGCACATTACTTCACGTCTTCCAAAGTGTAACAGCTATTACTTGTATAAGCCCATTCAAAGACTCGGAGTGGTCTGGACAATTTTTATTATAACTCAGAATGGAATCATCTAAAAGGAGAAAGTCACATATACCTAAGATACTTTGAAGATAAGTAAAAGATAGCATAATCTTCATTTTTGGGTGGACTATCCCTTTAAATTTACCATCCCCCGTAGACGCTGCTTTAGAAATACCCTCACATTAGCATAAACTAGTGTTTTTGTAATTTGTTGCAAAGATAATAATAAGCCAAAGAATAGTGTTTTAAATGTACAGAATCTTTTTCAAAATATACACATATGAAAAGCATTTTTATTTATATATGGTGCTGATGACCATTAAATGCATCATAACAGTCTTTCATTTAAAATAAAACGTTTTTAATAATTTTAGATTTTAATAAAAAAAAAAAAAATCTGTTCTAATGAAAAACAATGTAGGGAAGGTCCGGTTTCATACCATTAAAGAGCAGCAGTGTGCCCATATCCCAGCGTGCACTTGGGCTGGCCAGCTCCTCTGAGGGGTGCTGATGGTGTCCAAGCATACAGTAGGTCTTATTGCTGTCTGATGACAAACTGGACTTCCTGGGCAGAGTGAAGTCTAGCGAGACGTCACACTTCCTGTATGTGGCACAGGAAGGCTTGATTAACAGACGATTCTGATTGCATGAGCAACTGATGTTAGCAGCCCTGGTTAAACAGTCCCTTTAAAACATCCAAACAACTGCAGATGCAGACTCACCTAATGCCTCCCACCCAGAGGGTCAGATGACCGTGGATGTTCTTCTTGCCCTCAGGCTGCTGCGAGTACGTCAAAGCCAAGTGCTGCCACATGCCTGGCGCCAGCACACTGTCTCCAGACTCTGCCTGGGCCAGCAGACCTGCCTTCATCTCGTCGTTTGGATCGATGCAGATCCTGATCTCACAAATGAAAAAAGAAAAAACACTTTATTAATATATCACTGAAAACATCTACTCTTGTGAAATGGTCAGCAGCAAAAAGATGCCCACTATGCACAAATAATCTTTCCAAGAGCTCATACAATGACATCTCCAAGGCAGTATTTCCCTTTAATATTTTGAATTCAATTTTATGGTACCACAATTCTTGGTCTCACTTTATATTAAGTGTCCTTAATACCTGTGTACTTACATAGTAACTAGATGCGTATCTAGTATGTAACCACAGTGTAAGTACACATTGTACATTCAGTGCACCCTAATTCTCAATATAACTGTTTTCACTGATATTTTTATTGGCTTCTGTTGTCAGAAAAACGGAATGAATATGAAATAGTGACTTAAATGCACGCCATTATAAGGCCTACTGAACTAGCACTACCTTATAAAATGTTAATCTACATTAAAAACCTTATTTATAATAGTTTGTAATTACATAATTATATTTTATAATTCATAGCAATGAAACCAAGCACTCATACGATACAGACAATGGCTATGCTGTGATTTTTGGCTATGTTTGCATGTAAAATAGAGTTAGAAGCAACATAATATATATTTTATCTGAAAGCCCTACAATTTTCATCTTCAGAACAAAAATAGGCCTAATGTAAACATTCAAAGTATTAAAGCAACATCAAATTAAGATATGTATGTTAAAGAGGTAACTTGTCTTTTTCTAATAGTGACTTAAATGCACGCCATTATAAGGCCTACTGAATTAGCACTACCTTATAAAATGTAAATCTAGATTAAAAACCTTATTTATAATAGTTTGTAATTATATTTTATAATTCATAGCAATGAAACCAAGCACTCATAAGATACAGACAATGGTTTCATCCAGGTAACAGTTCAATGGCACAGTCAATGGGCCTTTGTGGATGTAATCAGGTTACACGAAGGTCATGATATTGAACTCGTAGATGGTACTGTGATGGTTCTTCAGATTGCAGGGAGTTAGACTGGTTGAAGGGTTTGGTAGGATTGAGCAGACAGCGTCGACAGGTCGGAGTTGTTTCAGGGCCACAGGCACGAGGGGTAATGGGTATCGGTATTTTCCTGTGATGTTTTGAGGGTGCAGTAATTTCATGTTGCTTTAATACTTTGAATGTTTACATTTATTAGGCCTATTTTTGTTCTGAAGATGAAAATTGTCAGTTAGTAATGTGTAACTGCGCGGGGCCAGCAGGATCACTGGATATTATTTACCTTATAAATGTGGAAACATTATTTGAAACTATATTAATATTTATTTTATTTGTGTACATTCACAATAAAAACAGCTGTGTTTTGTAAATAAAGGAAACAAATTGGAGGCCGGTTTCTCAAGAGCACATCACAAAAACTGAAATTCTGTACAGGATAGGCTGTTAATTAATTATTTTGTTAGAAAAAATATATTTGGCATATGGGCCTATTTCTTTTATATATATCTTTGTTAAGTTTTTCTCTGTTCGTATTATCATTGTTGGGTAAAACTCTTTTTTAACTGATTTGCTAGTATAATCATGGTTGGCAATGTTAAGCTTGTTCTTCCATTACTGGCAGAGTGCGGAGTGGAGTAGGAGCGGAGAGGTGTCATTTTTTGAACGGGTTGAAGAGTGTAATTTTTGAAAGTCAGAGCATCATAGTTTTCAGTCACTATGAGAACGTTCCACTACCATTCCATCATGAGCGCAATTAATGTCAACAGCCTATAACTGCATTTTATCAAGAATTCCTTTTTAAACAAATTATTGTACAAATAGCTAATCTCCGCTGTAAACTGATGTGCTGCTACACTGCACACAACACACAAGCTCACACATAATGTATAGATTGCATGTACATAGAAACATTCAGGAGTGCAGAAGATTGTCAACACTGTCCTGTGAATTATCAGCTTAAAATGGAAAATTTACAGCATATTCTTCATATTCATTCACATTTACTGCACTGACAAGTGAGTTAAGAAGTAATTTCTAGTATTGTGTATTTATTTTTCACAGAATTCTGTGTCGGCACCAATAGCCTAGTGGTTAGTGCTCGTCTCAAGGCCCTTTGCCGATCCTGCCCCACTCTCTGTCTGTCCACCCAATGCTTTCCTGTCAGCTCTCTACTGTCTCTACTGTCCTCAAGTTTGAAAATGCCCATAAATATAATATTTAAAGAAAGAAAGAAGAAGGAACTGAATTCTGTGATTACTTCAGCCACAGAGCAGCGTTTCCGATTATTTGAGCGAGCAGTGGGGACATGATGAACCTGGTGCAGAGCTGCACCAGAGTGATTATAGAATGTTTGGAGTTTGCTCCACACACTCCTGCGACTCTCCTCGAAGTCCTGGAACACTCTTTTTACTGCTGTGATACATTTAGATATTTTCAATTAGCTTTCACTGAAAAACAATAGTCTAATATTTATCTCTTAGTTTGTGAAAATACCCTCTTTTATAGTTTTTTTTTTTTATAAATTGAATAGCTTTTTCGAAGTTACACAAATACTTAAAGCAATCAGAATGTTTTTTAAATAAAAACACAACCTTACTGAGCAGATGAAATTTGTTTTAAAACCATAAAAATACTTATATATAAGTATATTTGCTGTATTTTTTTGTAATATATAGGCCTAACATATTTTAAAAGCATGTATTTTAACTCAAAAACAGCACATAAGTAATATATAGTATATAAGTATCCCAAGAAAAAAAAAAAGAAGAAAAAAAATGCCATGTGAATATAAAGTATGTTATATGTTTAAGAGCATTGAATAAACTCCTGAAAAATTTGGCATTCAATCCAATTGCAGCCGAGCAGCAAACAAAAAACAAAACAAAAAGCATATTAACTTTTCTAAACATAAGGAAGCATATTGTGTTTATTGCATTCTTGTGTTTAGTGTGTCTAAATGTTAGCTATTGTTTTTCATGGAAAGTCAGCTACAGAAAGCTATGGAAATGAGAAGCGATAGTTAGTGTAACTATCTAGTATAACTAGTGGTTTACATTGACTAACACTACGACACCAGTATTAGCTCTTACATATTTGGTGTAAACTCGCCATAACCAAATGCCACCCAAGAACAGATCAGCGCACCCCTTACAAAAACATTGCTTCCAGTGCCCCCTGATACTCTCCGAATTCCCCACGCTCCCGTTGGTTAGTAGGATGAGGTTAGTAGAATAAGTTGACAGCTTGTAGAATAAGTTGACTGTATGTCACTCACCTGAAGGTAAAGGCTCGGGTGGAGATGTTCACCCACACCTGAAGCATTAGTGCCTTAGAGCCCATGGAGAGGGCATGGAGGAGGCATCTGTCTGTCTGCTGCTTTGTGACATGAGTGGGACCATGCAAAGCCTCTTCTGCCAGAGATGCCTCCTCTTCTGTAACAAACAACCAAACTAACTTCCATCAATACAACCAAGAAGTGATGATATTAATGCACCAAGGTGGAAGTGCTCTTCTTTAATTTGAAAAGTGTGATTAGACATGAGATCAGTGAGAGACATGTATCAACTTGTCAAAGGGGAAGAACATATTGGAATATGGGAAAACGTTTTTTAAGTTTTTAAAGTTTTCCTTTAAAGAGGGGGTGAAAAAATAGATAAATAAATAAATAAATTTAAAAAATGACAAAAGGACATAACAACATTACTAAACTTAAACTAAAAGTATAAAACATTATTGTCCATAGTAAGTAAAGCTAAAAAAAAAAATTACTTACAAAATGTAAATGTTGCCTTGGCAACAAACTGAATTTAAGTTCAATTATTCAAATTACTACAATAAAGAAGAAAAATAAATAAAACAGAAAAAGAAACTATTTTAAAAAATGACAATAATGTTAAAATAAAAACTGAATATACAAAATGACAATAATAAAAGAAGTCAAAATATCAATATATA
>JAUYWG010000047.1:22932981-22961321 GCA_034779775.1 Enteromius afrohamiltoni
TAATATAAAGAAAAACACGAATCTGCTTTATACACATTTATAATACTCTTCTTACCCTTCTTGTAACATCCGTCCTCATCCTTTCCAGCTCGTACCCATAGTGAAGCACTGAAGCCACTCGCCATGTGAGGCCAGCAGTTCTGTCCCACCAGAGGCAGGTGGAAGGGTGCAGTGTGCCAAGGAGAGCTGTGCAAATGACTGGGCCTGCTCAGGTCTGCTTCACCACGGCCAAGGGGTAACTTCCCCCTTAAAAGAGTGTTTACTCCACCCTTACCACCAGACATTCCATAAGGCCTCATCCCAGGGATCATGGGAAAGGACAAGAAGAAGCGTGGCTCTGTGTCTGAATTAGCCTCCACAATCTGAAGCAAGCCTCTCAGCAAGATCTCCTACAGATGATGGAAACAAAATAAAGATCTCTGCATTTAATTAAGAAAATATTAGTGGTTTGTGCATCATATCAGGTTTCCCATACATTCATATATTTGTAGTGGCCCATTGACAGCCACAAATATCCACTGCCCCCTGTCATCAGATTCCGTTTCTCACACACACAAGCATGACTTTAGCACTTTATTTAACAATGTTCAGACCCTTTTAGTGGCGTTTTTTTAATAAAAAGGTACATCCTGACAAACCTAGCAACTGTTTTGGATAAACCTGTAGTTCATTTGGAAGATTTAACCAATATTGGAGCAGCAGAAGTAAATAATTTTTTTGGAATAAATAACATTTTACAACCTATTTAAATAATAAGAAGTTATTTTAGATAGTAATAATAATTAACTATTACTATTTTTAGATTTTCTTTATGAAATAAATGCAGCTTTATCGGGCAGAACTCGAATAGTGATACACTAAAATGTACTCCTGAACATAATGCAGTCTTTACAAATATGAGCTACTGACTGGTTTTGTGAAATTCACACACTGGTAACATCTGTTTATGTCACCTGGTACAATGAAAGTGCACTAATGTGGTTATGAGCACTAAAGACAACATGCGTTTCTGAGGTAGAGACGTATGAGTCCCTATGGACCTTTATTAACACAATGGTGTGAAAAGCTAATTTCACAGGGCCATTAGCGGTACTCAGTGGATGCCCCAAAAAAGCCAGAAAACAAAATGATTAGACACAGCAGTTAAGCTGAAAAAAGAAAAAACAACACACACACACACACACACAATGTATTTTGTTAAATGTTTAATATACAAGCAAAGGGAAAGGATAAACAACTAGCCATCTAGATTTCCCAAGTGACTAGGTGATCACTGAGAACATTATTTAGATCTTTATATGTAGATTTGTTCTGTATACTCAATCTACAGTATGCCAAAGTCTTTTAGTATCGAGGCAATAGTAGAGCAGCTCAGAAGTAAAGGACTGGAAATCAAAAACTGGTAAGGTGCATAAATAAACAAAGAGAAAAATAATTAATTTCTATCAGCATTGACAAACCAAAAGTTGGCATTGGTAAAAGCACATTTTGCATCAGTATGTCCACTTCCTGACACAGTGTTAAAAATAAACCTGTTTCTAGGGTGTTTGATGGCACTGATCGTATTTGCATTGTGTAATTTCCAACCCTTTCCTTTACTCTGGAAAGTGGAAAGGGTTGGTATAGTGTTTTTGGCCCACAATAAGTCACTTAAATGCAGAGATGTATGAAGTACTAGAGACCCAGACTTGAGTAAAAGTACAAATGGTCTATCAAAAAAGTGACTTGAGTAGAAGTTGAACTGCTCTTTAAGCACCATACTTAAGTGGAAGTACTAAAGCATTCAACATTTTTTGTACTATCATTCACCAATTATAAAGATTCACAGGTGATTCACACCTGAGAAGACAATGGCCTGCATAATGAGCTGCATAATGAGCCACAGACAGGTATGTGACTGAGAGAGGAGAGTTAAAAGAAAGAATCTGAGGACTAAATATTTTCTGTATTTAGTTCAGTATTGAAAAAAAAACAAAAAACTTGAGATTCACTTGCGAGTTCAGCTAAACAATTTATTAGGAACAATCAAAGTTACTGAGTTACAAAGTTACAAAGCATGATGAACTTCCGGGATGAACTTCAGGTAAACTCTCGCTGCTTTGTTTGTGCTGATGTGGGACACGAAAGTCTGGAGAATGCGTTGGTTTCATATAAATTACTTTATCACAGAATATTTGTTTTCGACTGACTGTCTTAATGCACAAAGTTGTGTTGTTATTATATGTGTATACAAATTAAAGTAGACCCTTCACAGATTCAATTTATGTATTGCTCTTATCTGTATGATCAAAACTCAGTGTGTAATTTAAGTTGTTATTGGCGTCATCAGGAGAAGACGCCTCAAAACACATGTATGCGTTTGTGGACACCAATGCAGGCAGGCAGCGCAGTCTTCTTTTATCGTCTGATTCGCTCAGTGATGAGCCAGCTTATTCCATATACTGCTCTGGCAGTGATAATGTGGGTTTGGAATGATTCATAACATTTTTAAAAGTCAAAGTATTAAACTCATTGAAAATATGTACTGAAGTAAAAGTGGAAGTAGGAGAAAAAAACAATACTCCAGTAGAATACAGATACGGCCTTTTAGTACTTAGGTACAGTAGTGAAGTAGTTCTACTTCGTTACTATACATCTCTGCTTAAATGCTAAGTGAAGTTGTACTTACTGTAGGCGGAGTCTTCTCCAGGAAAAGGTGTGTCAACAGGGAGAGTTCCTCCGATGTCATCCTGTCACTCACCATGGCAACAAGAAGCTCCATCAGTGTTGTCTGGCACTCTGCACAGAGCGATTAGACCAATGTTTAAGGCTAGTTAACATGATGATGAGCATGCATGATCAGCAAAACATTTAAAAAAAAAAATCTAAATCAAAGTGGATTCCTTTCTTTCTTTCTTTTCTTTTTAAAATATTGCAGTATTTATTATCCAGTACATTGTATTAAAAATAATTTATGTGCACCTCACTTATTTTTTTATTCATGTGTCATGTGTACCAAAATCTCTAATTTCCCAATAATCTCAAATATATATTCCAAATAAAAAAAATTATTTATAAAGAATGTATTTCTAAATTCATTATATTTATAAAAATACATATTTTAAATACATTAATAATTATAATATAATATTTATAAAGTAAAATATAATATTTATTTAAGTAATACAATATATTTTCAGAAATATCTTTATAAATCTGATAATTTTTTTTTTTGCATTTCATTAATTTGAGTATGTATATTTTTGAACTTATTTTATTGCAGTATTTTTGTGTAATACAGTAAAACACTGTAAGAAAGCCTTTTGAGAAAAAGCACTGATAAAAAAATCTGAGTCCGCTGCAATGATAATAATTGAGGAAATGTGTAAAATTTAAGCATAAATAATATAAACCTTTATAGGAGGCATCTGATTGGCTGAGAATGTTCTGAAATCCAGTGAGAATAGCTTTCACACCACCCTGACAAGAGAAAAAAGCATGGCGGATCACGTTTCCTCATAAATACAGTAAAGATGATGTAATCCAGCACACCAGAGAGGGCAAAACATTACTGACAAGGGGACAAAGCAACAATAAATCACAATACTTCATAAAACCTGTAAATATATCTCCAATAAAAAAAAAGCATAAAGAGTTTTGAAACGTAGCTACAAGATTTAAAATCTTATGCAAAGGTTTGCATAAGGCCATCTTGATCCTGCTACACAGACCTTTGGTTTCAAGTATTCTCTTTCAACTGGTTACTGGAACAAAACTTTATACCAATTGAGGTAGGTAACTTAGACAGGTCTTCTGGAATAAGATATGTCACAGTGTAGCATCAATATGTAACTGCATATATAAATAAATCAGTTTGGAATGAGATAAGAGTCTGACCTGCTGGTAGAGCAGTGCTGCGTTGTTGTGGTGGCCTTTGATGGCTCCAAGAAGGCCCTGCAAAACATGTCCCAATACCTCCAGGTCTGGAGAGCCACTGGCTAACAGCTGCAGCTCCATCAAGCAAATCTCCGGGAACAGCAGACGGCCGCGACCGGAGCCCTGAGGCACTCCTGCCATTCCTAACGTACATTCCCCCGATGACACTCCAGCCTCCACCTTTATCCCTGTCACAGAAAGACAAAGCCAGACTATAAACAAAACAATAATAATATAATGTGCTGCAGATGTGCATACAGAAGGAATGAAGAGCAAGTGCCGTATATGCAGAAGCTGTGCACAATGCTCAGAGCTCCAGCTCAGTGAAATGAATAAAGCTGATAGAGGTGCCACACACCAGAGAACCCACATAATTTAACTGTACCAACTGTTGCCAGCTGGTAGCGCTATGATTTAAATGGAATATTGTCCTTCAGATGTGACAGGACCCTCATGTGAAGCATGAAGTTATAACTGATATAAAGTAACTTCTATTCCCCTGGCGAGACATCAAACTTTGTTACATCGCTAGATCTTCGCAATTTAACATGGCAAAGGCCTTTAGTTTACACTGACCAAATTTGGTTTTGATATGAACAAATCTCTGGGAGGAGTTTGTTAAAAGTATGACAACTGAAATGGCAAAAATAACAAAAAAATTGCTGAGAATATTAAAAATAACGGACTTCCTGTTGGGGATTTTGCTCCAAGAGACTTTTTTGTAGCCATTGGTGTGTTAAACAGGGGTGGCGCTGTTCATGAAAAAAAACGAACCGTTCGGTTCAGTGCATGCATGCGTCGCACGGTTCGACGGTTCATGAAATGCGCAATGTAGCCTCGTGCCCCCTATGTGACGTCAGTGTGTTTCCCTTTCACGCAAAAGAATTGAATGTGCTGATGCTCTCATCCATTGACATTTCCGAATGCCTTCCTACGGTTGCATAATAAAAACAGGCTTTCCACACAAAAGTGCATGTGTCATTAGTATGAGAAAAAAAATCAGTTACAGCTCTGTCAGACACGGGCCGGGCTCGGATAGAAAAATGCGGCCCGATTTGCACTCTATTACCTATGCAGAAATAAAACAATAGATAGAACTGCGACTGTATGCAAGTATTGTGCAACACGCATCCAATTCAGTTTATGAATGATTACATGATATAACTTTTTAAATACTGTATCATAAATTGTGGATAATTAAGCCATATATCATATTCTGAAGTATATTTCTGAACTGTACAGAACCGAAAACTGTGATCCTAAAACTGTGATACAAACCGTGATGTGCCAAATTTCCTGCTGCCAGCTGGTGGCGCTATGTCTATAACTGAATTATGTAGATCAATCAATCAATTACTTTCATTTATATAGCGCTTTTAACAATACAGATTGTAGCAAAGCACTGAACATTGTCAAATAGGAGAATAGAGTGATGGTAATGTATAATTACGAGATTAAACTATTTATTTATTAAATTCAGAGATGGTCTCTGTAATCAAAACGATGATAATCAATAGAAATTAGGTGCCCCCAACTAAGCAAGCCTGAGGCGACAGCGGCAAGGAACCAAAACCCCATCTGTGAAAAAAAAACAACTTTGAGATAAACCAGGCTTAGTTGGGGCCAGTTCTCCTCTGGCCGGACGCCCAGCACCTAATTTCCAGTTCAATTTTAAGTGCATGTCAGATTGTGCAAAGGACTTTTTTGTGTGCATTTGGTTCTGGTGATCTGTCCACAGGGTTCATCTAGGTGTTCTGGTCTCTGATGAAGATCATCTCTTTGTGCTGATACACTATCTGATCTGGATATGAACTGAGAAACCAAATAAGAAAAAGACAGACTAATATTAGCGTAGATGCTATTCTTTTTACGATGTAACAAGTACATCGTGTGTTAAGGGGGAGTGTTACCGGTTCCAGCTGATCTAATTAATGCCGCCAAATAATCCTTTAATGGATTTGATTAATAAATGTGTATTAGTGTTAGTAAAGAGATGTGTCTTAAAACAAGATTTAAACTAACAGAGTGTGCCTGCCTCCCGAACAGTATTAGGCAAATTGTTCCAGAGTTTGAGTGCTAATTAGGAAAATTTTTATATTCTAGCGACTCCCGACATATATGGGATGGGCTACGAACTATCACAGACTATAAGGCCAGCACTGTGAGATGCACGAAACCAGCATTAGCTGACGACCTCAGTGCTTTTTTGCATGTTTCGAGGTGTCTGCTGCAGTGGCAAATCAGACCGTCGCACCTGCCCTAGTCTAAGCCTCAGATGTCACACCCACGGAGCGTTGGCTGAACGTCTGATGCATATGGTACACTTTTCTGGAAACACTTCTGCAGTGTCAAAGTCGTCATCTGATTGGTTGAATTTGAGCAAAATAATCTGTGTTTGTTAGTTTTAGATGCTTTGAAGGTCTCTGAACAAAGTCTGCATACGTTTCCTACTGATTTACTCTGTGTTTTAATCAGATGTGGTAATGCAGATGCTATTGTTGTTATACATGACATATCAATGACTTATTGCTTGTTTTCTTCTACTTCTTTGATTTTCTCTGCTGACTGGCTTGTTGCATGCCGGTCTGTTGTTGTGGGGACATTTCCACGCCCCGAAACGTGACGCTGAACGAAACGAACTGAGATTGATTGTTTGACATGTCAGTCAAACGGCATTATGGGCGGGCATTGCCAAAGAAAGTGGCTGTCAATTCCAGACATTCAGCCATCAGTCTGGTTACACAAGACTACACCTGCCCCCACTGCTGAACCGGCACCACTGATACTCTCTGAGCATGACGTGAGGAGAGCTCTGAGGGCAGCCAACTGCAGAAAGGCAGCAGGACCAGATGGCATACCAGGATGTGTGCTATGAGTATCAGCTGACCACAGTATTCACCAGCACCTTCAATGCCTCCCTGGCCCAGCAGGTAGTCCCCACCTGCTTTAAAACTTCAGTGATTGTACCGAGCCCAAAGAACACCCGCCCAGTCAGCCTTAATGATTATTACCTAGTAGCCCCGACATCTGTAGGGATTAAGTATTTTGAGAGGCTCAGACAGCTCCTTTCTTCCCTCCGACTTCGATTCGTTGCAGTTTGCATACCGGACAAACAGATCCACCGGAGATGCTGATGCACAGGTCCTGCACACCACATTGAGCCATCTTAGTGAGGGATGTGGTAATTATGTGAGAATGCTGTTCATAGACTACAGCTCAGCATTTAACGCCACAATCCCCCACACCCTCTCCGTAAAGTTACAGGACTTGGGTCCTGACACAGTGGTGGTAGGACTTATCTCCAGAAACGATGAGAGGGCCTACCGGTGTTAGGTGGACAGCCTAGCGAAGTGGTGTGAGGCAAATCACCACTCCATGAACATCAGTAAAACAAAGGAGATGGGCTTTGACTTCAGGAGACAGAGAGGAGAGCAAACAGAACCACTGTGGAGAGTGTCTCCTCAAATATCTCGGTGTCCACATTACTGAGGACCTTTCCTGGAAGACACGCATGGACTTCCTCATCATCAAAAGCAGACAGCGCCTCAACCACCTGAGGCATCTAAAGAGGTCTAAGATCTCCAAAATCATCCAGAGGAGATTCTACACTGGAGTCGTTGAGAGCATCCTGTGCAACAACATCACGGTTTGTTATGGAAACTGCACTGTACAGCAGCAGAAAGCCCTGCAGAGGGTAGTGCGCACAGCAGAACGCACCATGAGAACCCCTTTACCAGCACTGCAGAACATCTACACTGAAAGGTGCAGATCCCAGGCCAGCAGGATCAATAGTGACTCCAGACATCCCGTCCATAAACTGTTCAGGTAAGGGAAATGCCTCTGTAGGCTGAAAACAACAAACGGAATGGTTCAGAAGGAGTTTTTACTTCCTGTTTCATGGCGAAACATCAGATTTTGACAGGCCGCCACGGACCCGCCCTTCAATGAAAACTCTAGATCTTTACAATTTAACATCGCAAAGGCCTTTAGTTTACACCAACCACATTGGTGTTGATCGGAATACTTCTCTGGGAGGAGTTTGTTAAAAGTATGACGCCTGAAAATGACAAAAATGACACACATACAAAATCACGCACATCTCTGTGAATGTAACAGACTGGTCTAAAGCTGCAGTCACAAGACACGGCAGACTTGCTTCATAGCCGAAGGAAACAATGACACCATTCTCAGGGTGAGAGAGCCAGTGCTGCATGTGACTAGAGAACAGGATCACATACGCTTGACCAGACGTTAACTCGGCCTACTTGACACTTACCAGCTCCGACTGGCTACTGCTTTCTAGATCATTCGAGAAATTCCCCCTCCTATCTGGCTAACTGTGATGACAACTACCTTCCACATTCATTTCAGAATGTTAAAATTAAAATAATGTCAGTTATTATGCACAGTTATTATTACTATCAGTTATTATGCACTGTCTTCAGTCTGGCTAATTGTGATGATAACTACCTTCCACATTAATTTCAGAATGTTAACATTAAAATAATGAGACAAACTACTGGCTGTATATAATATGCACATGCCCTCTATAGTTAAAAACAAGTGACACAGTTTAGACTTTTGTCAGAATTAATGGGTGGTCTACCTTCCTCCTGACGGGTGGGGTCTTCAGGGTTACTTTCACTGTCTGCCTCATAGCCTTCCTCTTCTCCCAAGGGTGTAGCGCTGCTCACCTGTGCTTCATCCACCTCCTCTGATAGATCACCTGCTGGAGGTGCCACTTCACCGCTGACATGAGACTTCTGCACAGAGAAGGAAGGAAGGATTAGAATATTAAATATCACAAAGACAAATTGATAAAAAACAAAATAAAATGTATTTATTAAACATTTATTAATATTAATTATTTCAAAATGTGTTATTATTGTTGTTGTTTAATCATAGCAAGCAGTTCATATAGATTTTCAGTTACACAACATTTACAATTTTGGATCATTAGGTAAAGCAAAAATTAGGAACCAACTATATGCAGCACTATCAGGAAATTGTACCATACAAGATTCATTTGGATATTCAAAACCTTTGTTCTGATACTGCCTCACTTTCTGTTTTGTGTCTTCACGTTTGTGTCTTGCACTTTCATTATGGTTTTTATGAAACATTGTGTAGTAGAACAGATGTCATAAAAATTATAAAAGGATGATTTGAGTATTTTTTTTAAAGACTGTACAAACTTTATAAGGACAGTGAAGAATTGTGTGTAAAGCACTGCCCTGCAATGATGAGCATGCTAGTAACTGCAAAGTCAATAATTTTACCACAAATACATCATTTTATTATTTGGTTACAGTTTATTATTTGTTTATTAATTAATTAATAATAAAAAAATTACTATATGTTCAAGCATCAAAGTTAAAAAAGGAAAGTCCAAAATCTCTCTCTTACACAAGCACACAAAGTAACCACTTCTAAATGTTAGAGCTTTCATTTCCCTACAGAACAATATATCAGAACAGCAGCAACAGAATAGACTAAAGCAAAACAGAAAGCAGGTTCTTACCTTCTAGAAAATGAGCTCTTATGAGAATAATGTCCTGTTGCATTGTAAAACAATTAAAGTAAACAATCCGTATAACATCGCTTCTGGTGTTGTCTTTGTTAGAGAGATAAAGTGTGTGATTTCAGAAAGCTGGTAAAGTAAAAAAAATATGATTTTGGTCACAGGACCACATCAGCTGACTGTTTCCACATAAAATAATATCCCCTGTGTGCCCCACGGTGCTCAATCACACAAAAACGCACAACAAGCCTTTTTATCCTTGTTGGCCAGAGGTCATTTATTTCAAAAAGCAGATTTACGTATTAAAGAACTAAAGAGTGCCAAAACAAATCTTACTATGTCCAAGTGATAAAATTTATTTGGGAATTATTCGGTGATGTGTTTCACTACAGACAATACTGCTGAGAAGAAAAGCCCTCAATGCAACTGAGAGAATCTACTAATCCAGTAATATAAATCTTGCATAAAGTAAAACAGTATGCTACAGAATCCCACAGAAAGTAAAAAAATCAGCCCCTTTTAGAAGTGCTAATAAAAATTTATTATATAGCATACAATCATAGATTTTGTATTTAGTCACCAAAAGTTCATTTTATACGTATATTTTATGTTAGAGAATTCTAGAGTATACTTTCCTTAGCTTTAGACAGCAGGCAGTGAAAGGGAACTACAGTGGGTACGGAGAGTATTCAGACCCCCTTAAATTTTTCACTTTTTGTTATATTGCAGCCATTCGCTAAAATAATTTAAGTTCATTTATTTCCTCATTAATGTATACACAACACCCCTGACATGCATTGTGAGCTGTAAGGTCTTATATAGACAGGTGTGTGGCTTTCCTAATCAAGTCCATTCAGTAAAATCAAACACAGCTGGACTCAAATGAAGGTGAAGAACCATGGCAAGGATGATCAGAAGAAATGGACAGCACGTGAGTTCAATATATGAGTGTCACAGCAAAGTGATATTTCAGTTTTTCTTTTTTAATAAATCTGCAAAAATGTCAACAATTCTGTGGTTTTCTGTCAGTATGGTGTGCTGAGTGTACATTAATGAGGAAAAAAATTAACTTAAATGATTTTAGCAAATGGCTGCGATATAACAAAGAGTGAAAAATTTAAGGGGGTCTGAATACTTTCCATAACCACTGTATGTGGTTGCGTGAGACAAAAGAGGGGCAATGGGATGAAAATCAGACTCAAACATACAGAATGGCTGTACTGGATTACACAAGCAACAAAATTACCTTGTCAGGTTTCTCCTCAATGACGTCTGGACTGCAGAACATCTCAGCCAGTGCCACACGGAGTAAGGAATCAAACAGAGGAACTGCTAATTCAGAATTCACAACTCCAGATCGAGAAAGCTGATCCCGGACCTCACACAGAGTCTCCTCCACAGACTGCAGCTTTGGGATAGAGCACAGGAAAAATTACACTCTTCGAAAAAGACAACAGAACAAAGTTATTCATTTCAAAATGGCAATCAATAGCTCTGTTCCAAAACCTAGTGTGACACTACACTGACATTTTCAGGCATCATTTAAGGCCACTAATGCAACACCGCATTTCTCCCTTATTAAGAAAAGAAGAAAATTATTGTCATAAATCTAATAATACTGATACTGAGTTTATTTTTTATGCTTAAGCCCAAAGTGTACTTTGGTCTTAATGTGTGGTTAAGTGTACATTAATTACTTTGTCCACAAGGTGGCACTGGGTGGTATGTAGATTGAGTACACGCAAGATAATCGGGATGTTTTTGGGACGATTTCTCCCCTTCCGACAATCCTAGGTAATGTGCTGATTATCTTGGTGATTTAAAGATTCTGAGATTTTGTGTTGGGAAAAACACGCATATGATCTGGAGATTATCACGTGAAAGGAAACTGTTTCCAAGCAGAAAGCCAGCTCGCATAAGAGCATAGAAACAAAAGCAGTCATGACACAGCACAAAAGGACTTTAGACAGCAGAGATGGAGGATCAGTTTGTTGATTTGTGGCAAGACAGTGTTTATACAATGTGTCCTGTAAAACATATTTATTTGCAAGATTTTCCATATTCACAGTCAAGACTGGTTGAAAATCTGTGTGTTGTGTGCTCTCTTTGTCACATTGTGGCGACCACACACTATAGGAGCAAAATGGTGAGATCTAGGACTTTTTGTCCTAGTGTTTGTGGTCTCTCACATTTTGAAAATCTTATGAGATAAAAAAAATCTTTTAGTGTGTACACAGTCTTAGTTGAAAAAAACTAACAAACAAATGAGAAAGAACAACAACAAACTACTAAAGACACAACAACAAAAACAACCCATGTTTAGAGATACCCACAGCTGTAAAACAAGAACAAAGCTGTATTTCATAGATCAAAACCTCTGGAGGGAATTAGCACAGACACTGGGTAAGGATGGAACATGTTTAACATTTGTTTGTGCATGCTTAGGGTTGCCAACATCAGAAAGGGAAAATAAGAGACAGTAACGGATTTTCATAGAAAAATAAAGGACAGAATAAGGAACACATGCCTATTTTATATATATTGTAGATTTTTAATGTTTTAAAAAAAATACAACCCCCCCATTAATATTCTAAAATAGTTCTGAAGTATCATGTGAAACTGAAGACTGGCGTAATGACGCAATTAAAAAAAAAAAAATTCTGACTGATTCCCATGATGTTTTAGGTGATTTAGAAATCCTAGCCTCTTCAGTACAAAAAGGATGTATGGTCACATACTTTATGGTTCTGTGTTGTTAGCTCAGTAGTACTGAAATCAATTGCCTCCTGTGCATTTAATCTGAGTTGTGACCTATTCTGTCCCCTTCCTAAGGCAGCTCACTAGGGTTTGAAACAGAGCCAGTATGTGTGTTCACTGTACCTGAAAGGATAGGTCTGGTTCAAGTCTCTGTAGGGCCGAATTGGCACTGTGGAGGCAGATTGCCAAAAGTGCCTCCAGCAGTCGGATGCTCTGGAAAGGCCATTCTTCTTCAAGCATGTGTGCTGGGTCACTTGACTTGCTCTCGACCTGAGAGGGGCTGAAAGTGTCATGCTGGTGGGAATCCTCTGTACTAATGGCTGTCACTATATTACCAAACTGTCTAGCAGATGGACTGGAGTCTACATGAGATGGACTACTTTTGCCCTTACTCTCTTTTTTTTTCTTAAATTTACCGTCTTTGTTTTTAGATGTGAGTTTCTGGATGACCATTGTCATTAGACGCGAACAGACGTCTAGACCTCCCAGTCTAAAGAACTGCCTCTGGAATACTGGACTGGCCATGTACACCCAGCGGCATACTGACCAAACATCAGCAGCTCTCCTTATCTGTTCTTTAGAGGGAAGAGCAACACTGTCTGGGGAAAGGCAGGGCAGTCGTCCACCCAGTGGTTCGCTAGCTGTACTATCATAGCCTGAGGTGTCTTCAGAGTCATTTGCAGAGTCTCTGTCAGAGTCTGCCTCCTTGCTTACACATAAGAAGGCTACACACAGAAAAAGGTTGATTATATTCAAATGCGCCTCACCTCGATTACGTGCTACTGCAGAAAATGCACTTTTGCCCTTTGGATGAGGGCATGCCTCTTTCAGACCTTCATAAAACTTAGTGAGGCTCTGAGGTCCATCACCAGCCCCACGTGAATTAAGTTCCTCTACAAGCCCAAGAACAGCTTCCCTCTCCTGAGCTTCCACTCCTTCTAGCTCATGCACAGCAGATTCCGTGTGATGGTGCCACGCATTCAAGATAAGTGTCTCGAACGCTTTCAGTGCCCACAGACGAGTGCAGTCCAAGTAGATCAACTCTGTCATTTGGTTCAGTCCATTACAACTCAGGAACAGGTCCCGTACCTCCTGGCTGAATTGGAATACAAAATAAGTTGTTATAAATTGGTATTTCAGATTATAGATTTAAAGTTTTTTTTAAAGGGCTTTCACACTAGCTTTTTAGTTCAAAACAGAGTATGGTTTGCATGAAAAGTTGTTAATGTGAATGGTTTAATGCAGACCTGGGAGTGCACAGCAGTATTGAACCAAAAACTACCTGTAGGTGTTCAGTTGCAATGGAAATTAGTGATACAGGTAACGATTTACACAATTTAATTGAAGGTGTCATGGACTTACTTCATGACCATACACAGACTATGGGGCACTTTCCCTCTTTGCACACACATGCACATACAACACACATTCATATGGACTTTTTTGGTGCTGAGGGTTATTATGAAGGACATTCCATGGGTCTCCATACCTGGCCAGAAGTCACTTGTACATATTTTGCCATATATTCTATCTGTTAACATTTATCTGATGACATTTATGTGTTTATAAGTAACCACAGGATACAGTAATACAATTTAAGTCAGAGATCACATACACGTTATGCGTTTTGGTTGCGCATCAAAAAATAATGGATAAACGTGCACCTAATGCATGACTCTTGTATATCACTGAAATAGACTTTGGCTTGATTACAATTGTCATCTTTCAAAACCTTACTAGCACAATATTGGCTTGCTTTATCCAGCCGACAAGCTGTAGTTTGTGTATCATGCTCATTTAGCAGTCAGGTGTTTGGAGCTGCTGTTCAGTCTTTATTTCAGTTCTCACTGCACAATGAGAAGCGGCCTCAGCTGCTCCGAAATACAGAATATCAACTCAGACCACGTACAAGAGAGACTGTGCTGTTATTTGTTTGACAATTGTTTTAAATTTAAACATATCAACCATAAAATTTGTGATTTAGATATAGGCCTACTTTTATTTATCTATTTAAATTTTTTTTGAAATTATATTAAGAATCACTGATTTAAGTCATTTACTGATACAAGTACAATAGATATTTTTGCAAGTTAAGAGCATAATTTTTTCGAGCCGGTGCTATTCTAATCTTTGTTCATTTACGTATATTATTTCCACCACTTGAACAAACACTGGTATGATTTTTCATTGGGCGAATTCATGTTACATCTGTAAACAATTGTTTTGTGATATTGTTTTGGTTATAAGGAAACTGTGGTTATTTTGAAGTTATGTATGTACTGAGTAGAAATGTTATCTTAGACTCACTGATAGCCTTGTATGTTCTATAGGCAGGGCCACGACATTAAGACAGTGACTGTCCCAATAAGTAGACAGATGTGTGCTAACTTTTGTACAATAAATTAAACTTTGAACGGACTCCTGCTTGATCCAGTCGTTCTACTGCCTCAGACCGCAATGTGCATCCATGACAGGAGGAAAAATTAAGATAAAAAAACATGGTCATACCTTGACTTGAGTAGAGCAGGCAGAGTTTGAAGATAAACCAGTAGTACCTCAACCGGGAGGCAATGGGTATGGTAATTGCAGACTTGGCTACATGTAGTTGACACACCAAGTTGCTGGGCATGATGGGTTAATTCCACGCCCCGCTGAAACACTGGATTAAAAATATGAGTGTAGAGTTGCCATTGCACTACTATATTGCCTCGTAAAGTCAACTGGCATACATGACCAGCAATTTGACGACTCAAATGCCAATCTTCCCCAAACACAATTTCTTGATAGGCCTCTAAAGCATCCCACTTCCATAGCATGTCTTCAGCTCCTCCACTGTGCAGGATACCTTGGGAACGATAAGAGGGAGATGGGGACGTGGATAAGTTTGATTCTTTTTTAGGTCCATAGCCCTGTAGAGTCTCTTGAAGGCCAGGTAACTGGCTACTATCCAAAGTGCAAATGTTGCAGGAGGCAAGCTTGGCCTTTTCAGAAGGTTGGCCACCTCCAAGCTGTTCTAGGACTAGTCTACTAAGGACGCTCAACACATGGGACTGGTAGCTCCGAAGTCCTGGAGCCTGAAATGCCTGGAGCATTGGTCCAATTACAGACCTTGGGTCCATGCAGCAACAGATGCCAACAGCTTGCACTCCTGCCAGTACCTGTAGCACAGCAGGACCTGAAGGTGATAGGTGCTGAAAAAGATGCAAGCATTGGTGGGCACAAGCTGCAAGGCAACAACAGCGCTCGGGGTACCGCACTTCTCCGTCATGACCCCCTGAGATCTCTTCAAAAGGATTACGTCGGGCTGCTTGCTTAAAAGCAGATACTGGCAGTCCTGAGAGGTCACGGTGATGGTGCAAAAATTGGGAGTATTCACAGCGACGGTGTCGACGACGCGCACAAACAGACTGGTGTAGCTGCTCTGACTTGGCCCTCTTGACAGCACTGATTATCTTAAGCACATCGGCTATCAGACAACGCAGACGCTCAGATGCCTCATTGCTGACTTCTAAATCTCGAGCTTCTGCTAAGGCCTCAAGGCGCAGAGCTGTTGCCTCGAAGAGCTCCAAGCCACGGTGTTGGACAAATTCATGAACTAACTCAAGAGACTGACTAAAAAAGAAAGGGTTGGGAGCAGATGTCTGTAAGCAACCTAGTAGTAGCTGCAGGACACCCTCCAAGAGTTCTGGAAGTAGCAAGGCCCGGTGATGGTAGCTTGAAAAGGAAAATTCTTCTTGTATTTCCTGCAGAGTCTTCTTTGGCCTTGGTGCAAAAGGGTCGGCTTGCCTTTCTAAACAGGTACGAATCTTTAAAGTTGCTCTAAGGAGGTCAGTCAAGCTTCGACGCAGGTTATCAGGCAGTGTCTCATTTTCACCCACATCTACAAACATCAAGTGCAGAATGGTGCGTAAAAGCATCCTTTGAACAAGTGCAATTGGCTCCTCAGTCCAGCCTCCAGCTAGCTCATCGATCCCACCTCCACCACAGCAGTCACCAAACTCTGTGAGTATCTCTGTGAGTGTGGGAACAACACTGACCGCCAAGCCTGGGTTATGATTAATGGTCATGTCGAATTTGCAGACTTTTTGAAGAAGAGAAAGTAGAACATGGCAAAGGTCAAAAGGCGTGTTCTCCATACGGTTGAAGATGGAGAGAGTGGTGGGGTCTGTTAGCATGTTAGAATCTAAAGTGTGAGATCCAAACAGCCTTATGGGAGGTTGAGATGGCTCAATGGTGCCCATGGCATCGAGAGTGGGCTGTTGCAAAACTGACTGTGACGGATTTTTGGACTGATGTAGCTGGCAACTAACACGAATAGCTGAACTGTGGAATCGGCGATGTCTGCTCCCAGTGTTTGTGGTCTTATCATCAGAGTTGGCTTCAGAATCTGATGTTGAAAGCTGAGATTTGCGTGCATCCCTCACAGAGTATCGCTGAGCTGTCCTTCGTGAACGACGTGACTTCCAGGAGCCAGAAAAATGCTTCCCAGAGTTCTGCACATCACATCTATCTTGCCCTGCCTTTTGAGGGATGGTCCTTCCTTGGCATATAAACACCTCTAGTAATGAAGGCAGGGTGAAATCTAAGGCAGTAGGAAATGAAAAAAGTTTAAAGCATTGTCCTGACTAGCGTCAACTGGTTTAATCTGATTTTATTAGAGCAAGTGATGACCTCGAGAGGTCTGTTTACAACTGAATTATGGGAACTAATAACTCAACAATGTGGAAAGCAGCTGCTAGAAAGGATTAGCATGCCTGCACTAAATACCTTAGGTCTTAAGCTCAATGAAAAGTCTTATCCTTTCCATCATCCTTTAACCATACTGTTTCATAATTTAAGCCATCTCATGGTTTCACTTATTGTTCATGCAGGCATCTACTTAAAAATTCATTGGGCCATATGTGTTATAAAACGAATTGTGTAAAAGTATATCATCCTTCCCAACTGAATGCTTTGACAGGATGTCATTAAATATTTAGAACATAATTATTTAATTCAAGGCTTAAAATGGGTTACAGTATAATCTAATGTATTCACGAAATTAAGACTGTTAATATCATGCAATATTAAAGAGCTTTATAAAATTAAGTGACTCACCTGGAGCTTTTTCCTCCTGAACAGGAATCTTCCAGACCAGCGGTAGCAGAGATAACAAGAGTGTAAGCAGCTCTTCCCGACAGGTCAAATCCTAAGTAAAATGTTAGAGGTTAATTAAAGATTTGAACTGAATTCTTCACTAAACCCACACCAATCCAATAAAAAACAGTCTACTTGTGTTGATGACCACCTAGAAGAAGATTTCTTATCTCACTTCTGCTTCATAGTGCAAGCTAGTTTCTTGAGCTATGCAAAATATGGAAATTTGCAGACAACAAAAACTATCCAATTGTTTTCTTCCAACTGTACGACAGGTACGACAGCGAGCCTCTAAATACTGGCTCCACCCTGAGCAAGATAGCATTTCTCACAAGGAGAAGTGAAAACACCCTGACATGTGTGAATTAAAAGCAAATAAAGGGGGCTGCATGCCACAGTGCTGTGTGACCCCAAGTAAATAAGCATCTGGAAGCATACTCACAAGCTAATTAACAAAATGGCTATATTGACCCACAACTATGCAAACACACAGGCGATTGATGTTGTGTTGAGAGATAGTTAAGCAGTGCTGAGTTCAGAGAAAAGGGCCATGTCTTGTGAGTAAGAACCACTCCAAACATGATTCATAAGAACTCTCCCTTCAAAGAGAGCAAATGAAGAAAAGGTGGCAGAAAGGGATCTGAAGAAAAACAGGATCAAATAAAACCACTTGTCATTCTCATCATGCAAAACATTTCTGTTGATAAATAGCAAACATAATAATTTTGACTTCCCTGTCAGTTAAGTTTTTTTAAAATAAAATAATACAAAACAGTAATCCACTAACAAAGGACATACATGGTGCCAGGCAATATTAATATATTGAAAAGCTCAGTTTTAAAAGTATAGCCTCAGTCATTGCAAATGTCATAACCGCACTGCTAGAAAATACATTGTTGCTTCTCTTTTGCACATAACGTAAAGAACCCGTTTACATTATTCACAGGAACAACCCTAATAACTAATAACCAGAAGTTCATCTGCCAAGAAAATTAGTTTAATCTCAAAGGCACCAATTTGGACACCTAATTTGCTATTACTGCATGTCTAAACTAGTTTTATTTTAATATTGTTGGGACAATTTTTGTTTCTTATTAAATTTTGAAGTTTTAGTAATTTGGTTGTGTTTTTGTCATCATTCTTTTTTTAACTAAATAAAGGCAAGAGGCCCATAGAAAAGACATGTGTCATTAGTATGAGAAAAAAATAGATTTTAACTGTGTCGGGCTGGTATCAAGGTCCGGCCTTGGACAGAAAAATGCAACCCGATCCGCACTCTAGTTCAGACAGCTGAAAATAATTTAAGAATAAAGAAGTGCCTGTCCTTATGAATGGACCACTAAAATTATTGACTCAAAATTATTGTTTCAAAATTCAAAAACGCAAATCATTCATTAAAATGACTTTCTTTAAAACCCATCTTTTTCAATACTATTTGACATAATTAAAAAAAAAAAAAAAAAAAAATTAACCCTACTCTTCCTTTCCCTTCTAGCCTGCACTGCTCTGTGTGATGCATATTTGCTACTGTTCTGCTCTGATCTCAAACTATTTTTCATAAACAAATGGAGTAAACGCACTCAGCAATATATCATTTCAATAAATTCAAATTCAAATACTGAACTAAAATGTAATAATACTATATTATTAACTAAGTCTTGTATAGGCTATAATGTCAAATTTGCAATCGTGGTTTTCAGGGAACTTTGTTGACTTGGTTGTGTAATGTTGCTTAATGTATAATATTGCGTTAATGCCATGCCCTGTTTAGCACCGATTTTGTTTCGGATTTATTTAAAAGTGACGAAACAGCTTTGACAAATTTATTCTAGTTAATGAATAATTTGACCGTTCTAATAAAAATGTCTCAAAAATAAATAAATACATAAAAACAACTGTAAGAATATAAAAATAGTATTAAAATGTAAGACTTAAAAAAACTGTTGGTTCACGAGTCAGACATGTCATCGGCAGGTTCACTGCTAACAGAGACGTTAACGCACGTTCTAAACAAGTTGTATCAGAATGTTAGGTTTTCATGGGAGTTTTATGCTTTTAATATTACGTTGTAATGCATTTATTATATCATATGCCTTAGTGGCTTGGCTAGTGAGACTAAAGTTTTTACCCGCCAAATTTTACTCGCATTTGGCGAGTGGGCAGGTGCCAATGTCAAGTCCTGATGCATATAGGCAATTCCTCAAAACTCACTGAAATTCTTGAGATTTTGATGCATGGATACTTACGTAAAACTTAGGTCACTGCACTTTTAAGGTTGACTCCATGCAGTATTTTTGTGAATGCATGAAGCATTCAGGAAGGCTTCAGTAATTATTTTCAGACATGATCACAAGAAAAAAAAGGACAAATTCTGCACTGTATTTTTCCATTTCGTTTTTCCATACACGTAGATCATGTGTGCAATAAACAACCTAATATGTGTATTAAAAGGAATTTTTAAAAGGAAATTTTATTGAAACTTTGGACAAAAATAAATAAATAAATAAATAATAATAATAATAATAATAATAACCTTGTAATCTTGCTTTAAAAAAAAGTTTGCATTTGTTTTTTGTTAAGCATCTTGCATGCATAGCAGGCATTTATGGCCCATGTAGAAAGTAGTGCTGTCAAATGAATCGCATTCATAATAAAAGTTTGTTTACATAATAAATATACACAGCACTCGCATATTATGTATATATAAATACAAACAAATGCATGTATATTAAGAAAAATGCTATGTTTATCTATTAAGTATATTTATATATAATAGAAAATAAAAATATGAATATATAAATGTAAATATTTTCAAAAATATATACTGTGTGTGTATTTATAAATAAATACATAATAAATATGTAGTACACATAAATGTAAATATGAACAAAAATGTTGGACAGCACTATTAATAAAATATAGTGGGAATATGAAGCTCATCGAGGAGGAATAAAACAGTTTTATTCAAAGGCCCAAACTGAGCCAAAAATTGCAATTTCATGAAGATAATGTAAATGATGTTAATTTGACCAAAAATTGTTGAAATTCTGTTAATGTTTAAAGCAAATCAAACAGATCTTTATGACAGCATGAAAGATATTTACATAAAATTATTGAAATGTCAGCCATACCTCTATGTCTCCAACAATATGTCTTAGTAAATGCTTAGTTTGGTAATCAAGACATAATAAAAATGCAATACAATGATGATTAAAGGATGAACCAATAAACATTAGTCAAAGGCCTAAAAGTTTTAAAAATCAGTAAAAAATGTGACAGCAAAAAAAGATATGCTAAGCACAAGGTGGATGTTTGTACAATTACATAACAAAACTCGATACAAAGTCTAAATGATGACTCAGTCGACAAAAGAAAACAGAGTAGATTCTGCATTGTAAACATCTAAGCTTCTAAGACTGACCTGGTCAATGACAGAGTCCAGGGTGTTGAGGAGCAGGAACCCGCGTCCCCGCACCAGATACTCTCCCAGCGCCACCATGTGACTCTCCTCCTCATCCTCGGCCCGCTGGGCCACCGCGCTACACAGCTGGTGCACATCGGTCAGGAATTCCCGTGCCAGGGTGTTACTGGCCCCACTCATGTCCGAACTGATGGAGGAGAGAAAAGCGGAGCATGAATACATGTAAATCACCTGTTGGAACCTGCTACAGCTCTACTTTAGTTTCACATACATTGCAGTTCTCTTTTTGTATAAATTAACAAGAAAATAAAAACAAGTGAAACTGCAGGGTTGGTTTCATGTCCCATTCTTCTATATAAATGGATCTAAATACAAGAAAATCTGCTATTATTATACTCCAGTGTGCTTGTACTGTTTTTATGATTACATGTAATTAATTACGCTGTATGTCTATGTGCCAAAAGCATTTGTAGATCAGATGCCATCTATGTAAGGATGTTACATAGACGGCAAAACCTTGGTGTGCTTCCCGATCATGGTAGTATTTGACCAATAATGTGGCTACATGTTGACTTGCTGATATTATTAATGGGAGTTTCTCTTGTTCAGACAGTTCTGCCGACTGCAAGCAGCCTCCAACTTGAATCAGCCCTTCTTCATCTACAAAGGGAGCTAATTTCTTCAGAGCTTCCTTGTGAGATTTCTTCTCCCTTATTCAGACACTTGAGTTAATTTTTATAGTGTTCTTGCTGCACACACTGAATAATGATGGTTCCCTGTCGACACTTCACTCGTACTGCATCTGCTAAGATGTTATGGGAAAAACTAATTTTTTTTTCCCCTAACTGAAGCAACCACCAATGGCTGGCTCCTGCGGAAGCGTGGGGGACCCATCTATATATCGCGGCTGAACAGCCACAGGGCTTCAGATTTCTTCTCCTTCAGCGACATGCATCTTTACTGTCTTATGCTGTTGAATATTTCACTGCGGCTGGACAATTCCTCTGCCGCCATCCGGCGTCTAAAAGAGCAAATTTCTACTAAAGCTTGAAGACACCCTTGCAGCTGGATAGTTACCCTGCCGGCATCCGACGAGAGAAAAAGTCTTCTAACAGGTAAGACCTAAAACTCTTCTGTAATTCCCCGCTCCTGTATCCAAGTCTCTTACAGATTTCAGAGACCGAGACAGCAGGGCTATGGGTTCGTCTTTTGTTCTGCTGGTTATAATGCAGGAGTAAATAAGCCCCTTTCGAGCGGCTTATCTTCCTCGGCTGTCAGAGCAAAATGAATAATTAAGCAGTCGGTTTAAGGGCTTGCACGCCAGCACAGCTCCCGCCTTCCCCCTTTCTTGACTGCTCTTTTATCTGCTGGTTCAAGGGAATCAACTCCCCCCGTATTTTGAGCAGCTTTATTCCCCTCGGGCAGATAAAAGCTATACATAACTACAGAGTGGGGTAAGTCTCACCACAGCCGGACCCCCCCGCAAACTACTCTATTTATATCCTTTGCCTCGAAAAGTTCCAGGCATGATACACTATATAGCTTCTAGCTACAGCGTGCTGTTTTAGTGCTCTGAGGAAAAAAGGTGATCTGCTTCACAGTCTAGCCGCGCGCTCACTGACTCTCTCGCGCTTTCATGTTCTCCCCTCCAAGGTGGGGGCTGTATTCGTGGTTGAGATTGAGTATGTATGAGTGAATTATGCAGACAGTCTGCCTTCTCAGTGTGCGTTTCATGTGAGGATTAGTGCACCTCATAGCCTAACTGCACGATCCTTATAAGGCTGCTTCACAGTCCTCTCTCACGCTCTTATGTTGCTGCACGATCCTAATAATTCATCTGAATAGGACACTGTCACAGACAGCTCGCAATATAATAGCTGCAAACACTGGGTCCATAAAAGCAAAAGATGGTTACACTCTTCAGTTTGCAGGGTGGCCATCCGCCATCATTCAGTGGTGTCATCATTACTTCAGTTACGAGCCGCACCACTCATGTGCTGCTGACCGAGATGAAAGCACTGGGGGCGCGACACATTTTGTCCCCTGTGCAGAGAGAGAAAAAGGGTTTTACAACCTGTACTTTTTAGTCCCCAAGCAAGATGGCAGTCTGAGATCAATACTCGGCCTGAGACATCTGAATCGCACCCTCATAAAACAGCCTTTCAGAATGCTCACGTTTAAAGCCATTCTCTCGCAGATACAGCCGACAGACTGAATGTTCACTATACCTGAAAGATGCATACTTTCATGTACAAATAACCCTTCAGTGCAGGCCATTCTTGAGATTTGCCTTCAAGGGGACAGCATTTTATTATACGGTCCAGCCCTTTGGCCTCTCCCTGGCCCCACAAGCTTTTACAAAGTGTACGGACGCAGCGATTTCCCCTCTTAGACAGATGGGAATCTGTGTTCTAAATTATCTTGATGACTGGCTCGTTCTAGCCAGCTTGCGAGAGGAAGCAGAGAGGCACAGGGCATTCTCCTCTGCCATTTAGAGCATTTCGGACTCAGGGTGAAATTTGCTAAGAGCATTCTGATGTCCAGCCAACAAATGCATTCCTGGGCACTGTAATACTCAATGCAAATCAGAGCGTCGATCTCACAGAGCAAACCGCGACCATAGCGTGTTGAGCCTCCTTCAGGATTGCAACGCTTCATCACCTGAAAGTCTTTCATAAAATGATGAGTCTAACGGCAGCCTCATCAGTGTTACGGCTCGGCCTCTTACAAATACGGCCACTGCAATGCGCTCTGGGCGAGAGCTCGGGCTCGCGAGCCGTTCTCTATGTAAATACTTGATTGTCGTGTTTGGCCGCCAGCCGTCCAAACCGCGAGCTTAGGCTTACGAGCCTTTTTCTTGTAAAACCTCTCACTGTGCTTGGCTGTCACACGCCCAAGCCAAGAGCTCAGGCTTACACGCCTTAATGCTAAGGACCGTATGAATACACTATGCGGGGCATTGTTCTCTGCATGCTTATGTGACTATACGCCTCGGCTTTCTCCTAGGCTCGCTGTCATTGGCTATCGTTCTTCGCCTACATTGGTTTAAGAAATTACCACTGCACACCCAATGGCAGTGCAGTTTCACAGTGTTAAATAGGATTCAGTTAGGGGGAAAAAGGAGTTTTTCCCATAGTGTCTTAGACGCAGTACTTGTTTCCGTGTCTCAGGGAACCTGGGTTACGCAAGTAACTTATTTGTTTTTCCTTGTGTGAGCTCAGGCTGGAGACTTTCTCCACACCAGTGACAAGCTTTGCTATGCTTCTTACAAGGGATCTACACTCTGAGAAGCGCTCAAATCTGTGTGATTCTAGAGTATGCTCTGTCACATTAGTGACCAATATTGCCACTTGAGGGCGAATCTCCTGATCCTTCTCTGGTTCCAGAAGCTGAAATTATTCACCCTTAGCCGTTTCCACAGAAAGGACTGTTGTAGGAATTTTCGACCAGAAAACCAATTAATGTGCAGAAGTATAGTTGATGAAATTAACCTAGTACCGAGGTCTGCTGGGTTCAGATCTGAGCCTAACATCTGGAGATACTTGAAACATGAAACAATCTCAGCTCATCCCTAAGCTTCTATGGACAGGTAGGGGATTGACACTCAAATCCAGATCCTTCAGGTCATTAGCTCAGATGTAGGAAATGCTTTCATGACTTGTTTGATTCAGCCAACATGTTTTTTGTGTTTTGCAGGAGACTGATGGCTTCGGCTGCACTGGAAATGGAGATAAGGCCATCGTCTATGTAAAAATTTATATGGACAAACTGTTTGGCTTCTCTGCCATACTCCTCTTCTCCAAAATCTGCTGCCCATCTCATGCCAAAGATTGACACATCTGGAGATGGGCTGTTCCCAAAAACATGTACTGCCATCCTGTATTCTGTGATTTCTTTTTTTTTTTTGAGAACCACAAGAATCTCAAAACCTTTTTGTGATCTTTCTTGGACCTTGAAGCCGTAAAACATTTGCTCTACATCTACTGCAACTTTTTCCTTACGGAAACGCATTAGGACCTCAAGTAGCTTGCTGTTTGGATCTGGTCCACGAAAAAGAGTGTCATTCAAAAAGATTCCTTCACACTGAGCACTAGAATAGAAAACAACCCTAATCTTCCCAGGTTTCAAGGGATGGTATAAACCAAATATTGGTAAATACCAGCAGTCTTCATCAGGCTCCAATGGGGGAGCTAGATCTGCATGTTTGTTGATAAACATGTTTAGCGTAGACTCCACAGAGTGTTTGGCCATCTCAGGTTTAGGTAAGGTGTAAGGTGCGTTGCGGAACATTAAGAACTTTCATTGCTTGGCCTCAGTACTCCTCCCATACACACATCTCCTACGATGAACCAGCCTAAATCAAGGCGCTGAGCAAATGGCATGTTACCAGGACCATTATACTGTTCTCGAACCTTATGGACACATAGAATGCCCCTCCCTAAAAGAAGAATAGGAGCACTTGCATTAAATGGTGGTAACTTGTCAGCCACTGGTTTGAGATGAGAGAAGTAGTTTGCTATTTCAGGTGTTGGTATTTCGTCTCGTTCTTCAGGCAACATTACATTCAAAGTGCGTTGGAAGTGAAAGCTGGGTTTTGCCATCATGTGACCTAACAATATAATTGTCCACACTTCTTCCCATTGCCTTCGCTGTACCTGCACATGTGCGTAAAGTATAGGGGTACAAATTTCCATTAATACTAAACAGCTTGAAAAACGCAGACTTAGCTAAGGTAACTGCAGATGATATGTCTACTCCAGATTCCCCGCCTTGCTCTTGCTCAGTTACTGCAGCTCCTTCTGCCCAAGGAGCAGGCCCTGGGGGCATTGCTGAGATGTGGCAATCACTGTTACAATCTCTACATTTAACAGTTGCCTCACACTCTTTGCCATGTGTCAAGTAGAACCGCAACACCTGAAGCAGATAGACAGATCTTTGAGGTATATTTTCCTTTCATCCAGAAGCTTTACTCGAAATCCACAGCATTTTGACAATGGATGTGGCTTGTTGTGAATTGGGCATTGCTTGCTAGGATCCAAAATCTTCTGCTGATTTTTGAATTTGAAAAGTAGCCAGCCAGTTTTCCTCACTGACATGGGTATTGCTGAGCCATGAAAATTTCTCCTGTTTAGGATGACTCTGCATAGACAATGAAAAGCCGAGATCATTACTAATTCTTGCTTGGTCGCAAACAAATCGCATCAAGAAGCCAAATGGTGGTAAAGAATTGCTAACCCAAGTACATGTCCACCTGACTTTGCCGATTTGCCTTGGAAACTCGCAACAGTGCATCCTCAAAAACTTCTGGGCTCCCCTAACACTCTTCCAAACACTGCCAAAGCATATGGACACCTGCTATAGGATAGTGCGCATGAACAGATATAATGCGTTTGACTTGCATGGATGACTCTGGGCCGAGACATTTAGTGAGAAGATCTTCCCTGGCTGTTAATCCAAGTTCCTTCATAACATCTTGAAAAGGGGATTTCCAGGTCCAATAGTTTTCAGCACAATCATCAAACTTCATGAGACCAGAACTTACCATCTTTTTTTTGACCATGTAGTTAGCCAAATCAGACGTGTATGGCAAACTAACCATGGGGGCTCTAACACTGGGCGTAGAAGATGTTTGGAAAACAAGGCGACATCCATGAATTTCATCTCCCTGATTATCCATTGTTTCCTCTTTGATTTTTAACTCCTCTATTCCAAATGATGGATATTCACACTGCTGCTGATGTTGTTCAATTGTATGCTTCTGAACATACGCTGGGTTCGAGCTGAGTATGTCTTACAGACCAATTCGTCTATATAACCTCCCTCAATGTCAGCTGCTGCTTTATAAATCGCTGCTTCGGCAGATGCTGCAGTTGCTTCCTTTTGGTATTGTAGCACTAATAGATCTGTTTCCATCTCTGTTTTTTTCTCATCATAGCTGCCTCTTTTTCTGCATAAGATGCTTTAGCTCTTGCTGCTTCTGCTTTAGCTCTTTCCAGAGTCGCTGCCACACTGGCTCATGACCTGCTTGATCTTCGAGGCGACTTTGAGCAAGAAGCTTGTGATCCAATTTCAAAAGCTTGGGGCGCATCCTTCACCTCACTGTGTGATTCCATAATTCACTAGATTCTGATGAGCTGTACTATGCAATGTGATTCTGTTGTCTTTACCAGCTGTATCAACGTCCTCTTTTCTAGATTAAAATGGCTTATTTGAATTCTGCCAAAGGCATTCAGAATGTGCTACGTCAATAATGACTAAAAGTAAAGCCCTAATCGTACAGGACTAGTTTTACAGGGGGTCATTGGAGCATGTTTTTTTCCACAGACGTACTTCCCACCAGACGCGAATGAAGCGTTGAAGTTAATAGTTACACACTATGACTGATTAGTTAAGCATTAATTTAATCCTTTATAAACCATTGTTCCAACATTATGATGCATTAGTAAACAGTTTACAAGTGCATCTATAAACGCCTTGTTCTTGAGCATATAAATATATGTTTAATGATTGTATTATCCTACTTTATTAATGATCAGTTTAGCATTTTTTTAATTGTTATTTATAAACCAGTTCTGTTGTCAGTGTTTAATTAGATTATTTAGAAAGTCTAGGTAATTGATTAATAAATTATTTAAATTTACATTAATAAATCTTATTTTTTAGACACGTGATAATAGTTCGTTCAGTGTGTTAATAAATGCCTTGTTAATACTTGTTCCTGCTGTAATTCATGTTTAAGTCAGGTAGTTATAAAGCATTCAGTAGTTGCCATACATCTGTTTTTGTGAGCTCATCTAAAGTTAGGACTATTTATGCCTTGTAAAGCATTTATAAAGCAGATGTAAAGACTCATTTATCTTCCAAACAGAAACGTTAAAAAACACAACACAGGGGATATAGAACACAGAAATATTTTTTTAAAGGTGTAAAAAAATTTAATCTTACAACTGTACACTTGATAAATGGAAAACCAACCTTCAATTTCATAGAAAAAAAATATTTAAGTGGTTAAAATTGTATATTAAAATATATTAAAATTGTACCTTTTTAGATTTTTTTGCATCTTGAAATGAATAGTTCTGCATCCCTCTGAGAACAAGGCATTTATATCTGTATTTATAAACTGCTTATTAATGACTATTAAGGTTGGAACAATGCTTTATAAATGATGAACTAACTAGTTAATAATATGAACGTATGATTCATAGTGTGTAGTGGTTATAAAGTGTTACCCAATTTTGTTTTATTAAATAGAGATAAAATAACCAAATAAAACAATAACAACATTATAATATAACACCCTTAAAAATAATATAGATGACTTGATGAATTAATTTATAAAAGGTAAAATAGCATGTCAACAGGACATTATCCTTAAAAAAGAGAAAAAAAAGAGCATCAAAACCATAACGTGAGGATTCACATCAATCACACGCAGAGCTTATGTGAACAGAGAAAAACAATAGCCTAAATACACCCTTATGCGAAATATATATTTATAAACAAATAACAGTTGTGATGCGCTCTTCAGAAATCGGCGTCCAATTTGTTTCCTTTATGTACAAAAAGCACAGCTGTTTTTATTGTTAA
>JAUYWG010000047.1:22961421-22977346 GCA_034779775.1 Enteromius afrohamiltoni
CGCCTTCTTCTGTTTGTCGCCTTCATCACGGCTTCCCGTTGAAGGAGGGAGTCCGGCTCTCGTAGCTGCCGTGGTGACTGGAACCGGGAGTGTGTTAATCCCGTTTTGTTTGGACTGTTCTATTCTTGCTATTATTATTTTGTGAACAAACAAAATAAAAACTTTCTGTTCCCGCACTTGAATCCCGCTTCATCCCTGACACATGTGTTCATGGTGTGTGCGTGGTTGTTCACTTCTCACTGCTGCGTGTGTGCACGTTGGATGGGTTAAATGCAGAGCACAAATAACTAGAATGGGTCACAATACCTGGCCACAAGTCACTCCACTAATATATTGTCTGTTCAGTCAGTATATACAGCTGTCAATTACAATTACATATTAATTTAAATCCACAAAACCTCTGCGAAAAAAAGACCACACAACCACTGTTCATGTGTAACCAAGCAATCTCTGTTATCAGGGTTCATACACATTTTTATCAATAGAATGGTGGCATATTAAAAAAAAAAAAAAAAAAAAGAAAAAAAGAAAAGATTTTTCTAGTTACTACTGCACTGTATATCGTCGTTCAGTCGCTATTCAACTAATTCAAAGTTTAAAGTTTATTTAAATGAGCCTTATATTCCGCACTCAAACACAAGCATTAAGTTTGCCAAAATCCACAGGTAGAAGCGACTTAACTGTTCTGACTCTAACTGGAGGACGTGTGAATCTCTCATCATTCAAATGGGAGCAGGTTGATTATGCTCTCATTCTGAATGGTACTGATATAGACGTCGCTGATGCCAGCAGTGTTCATCTAATCTGCAGTCGCCATAAGCCTTTTGACAAGTGACAAGGCTCTACAAGCTAAACAAAGCTAATAATTGCAGTTCCATACATCTTCCTAAACTCTATCTTAAACGTTAAAGGTATGAGTGATGCAATATAAAAATAAAACTATAAAGACGCTGTCGGGAAGACATTAATCTGCACACAAAGAAAATTAAATTAAAATAGTTCAGTTTTATGTTTAATGTCAAAATTATTATATTTCGTTTTGTTTGTTTATTAAGTTAATTTAGAAAAATGTTTGGAGTATTTTTTGTTCGTTAAATATAAGTTTTTGTTTTTTTAAATAAAACCAAAAAGCTCAAGCCTATGTTCAAGCCTATAACAATGTTTAGATGTTAAAAATCCGCTATAATAATAAAAGTGGGATGTGTTTGTGCGGAGAGACTGAAGTGCGCTGAGCAGGACACTACTATAGCCTAGCCTATAAATAGCCTACGACATCAATTTAAATGTCCATCATTAAATACATAATTCAGAACTGTAAAGAGTCTACTTTTATTTGTGAATATCTGCAAAACGTTGTGATTTAATATGCTAAATAAAAAAAAAAAGTTTTTTCTTAACCTGCCCTTTCATTTTTTAAGAAATAAGTCATGGAACATTTAGGGAGACGGGCTTGTTAGAAAATGTTTCCTCAATGAAATCGTGGTGGCTTGAAGTGCGAGCTTGTCTCAGCTGTATCCATAACTGCGAAAGCACAGGTAACAAATAAAAAGTGTGTGTGTCACAAAAATATACGATGTTGCTGTTTTAATCAAATTAATTTTAAAATATTAATAAAAAACATATGTGTATCAAATATTAATAATAAGAATATTTTTATTTCACAAATTTATGTATCTTTCCTTACCTACAAAATAGGCTACCACTTTCAAAGCTCAAGTGCACAGTAGCCTAAACAAATTTTTTTTCGTTCTAAGAAACACAAATAACTTCATAAGTAGACTACTAAATTGTAATTTGTGAATATTAACTACAGTTTTTTTTTTTTTTTTCTTTCATTTTCCACTGATTTTCCATATGCTGCAGTCATATATAACACATCAGCGACACACTTTAGCCTTCTCAAACCATTGTCTAAAATATAACTCACGATATGCCCAATAAAACAGTTCAACTCTATAACAATGTTTATATGTTAAAACTGCGCTATAATAATAAATGTGGGATATGTTTGTGCGGAGAGGCTAAAGTGCACTGAGCAGGATGCGAAGGATGAAGGATGCAATCACTTTCATTTTTTCAGAAACAAAATAGCCTACGACATCAATTTAAATGTCCATCATTAAATACAAGGTTTAGGGAGACTTCATATAGAGAAACGAGCTAATTAGTAAATGTTGGCGCGGTGGATTCACATGTTGAAGCGCGAGCTCGTCTCACCTGTATCCAACTGCGAGAGAACGAGTCAGTGAGGACACGTATTGTAATTCCTTAAATGCTTTTAAACTGAGATGTTTAGAAGGCGTTTAATAGCACTGCCGCACACTAAAGATTTTCCTAGTTTCTATATGTTCATTTAAGTCATATTATGCAACTAACCGCAATGATTGAGTCTTAATATATTCCGCGCTCAAGCACTCGTAATAATAATCCAAAATGCAAAGGCAGAAGTGGCTTAATAGTTACGGAACATATAAATAATTATAATATTTATAAACTAATGTTTTCTTAGTGGCACCTTTGCTGTTTCAATATGTTAACGCTTAATTGTGGCAGGTTTAACTTATTAGTTTCTCATTTTAATCCTGTCTTAAAAATGGGAGTGAAATACAGTGCCTCACGTTATACTAAAATAAAAGAAAGAATTCATAAAACACACAGTACTTTCTTAAGGAGTGTAGATCTGTCCCCGAGTATTTTTAAATAAGGCTCAGGTAATGAATAAAAAGTCTGTGTGTCACACAAATATGCGCTGTTGCTGTTTTATTCAAAGGAATTTAAAAATGTTAATAAAAGATGTACTTGTAACGAATATTAATAATAAGAATATTTTTATTTCACACATTCATGAATGTTTACTAGACTACTAAAATAGGCTACCACTTTCAATGTTCCGAGTAGCTTAAGCCTTTTACATTTTATATTTATATATATCACATCAGCAAGGCAAAGCTGACGGCTATTTGCTAAAACGTGCTTTAAAGCGTTTGCTCAATAACTTATGGTTAAAACGCCTCTCAGCGGTCAACAGCTGCAAGTGCATTCTACAGCGCCGCGGCGGTAAAAAGGGCATTCTGGTTGTCCACCATCTGTACATGTTAAGTCAATGCAAAGACATGATTAGACATACTGCAGCACGATTCTCACGAATTAAGCGGCGCGAATCACACAATGTAGTCCCATCCGAAATGGTACATGAAAATCACAGACGATATGTGATAAGAATCGAAGCTCACACGTACAGTGGTTTAGAAAACTAATCCCGTCCGAATAGGGATACAGTGCAATTCGGCCAGGCATAATCCGCGTTAAAATATCAAGGTGAAAGTCATCATAGCCCTCTAACAGTTCTCAAGGATACATCACCTAGAGGGCCTAGCGTCAGATGCTCCGCAACATTCTACTGCCGAGGGGATCGGATGACTCACAGTATCTACTAATAAGGATTACTGGAGAACATATACCAAGCCGACCGAACAGGTCCTACTCCGGCTCCTCAGCTCTATTAGAGGTGAGAACACAGGTAGAAACCGGTTCAACACGTAAGCTATAAAACCTAGCGAGCGTGTAGGGGGGTCGCCCAACCTGCACCTCTACAAATGTCAACAAGCGAGGCGCCTCATGCCAACGCAGAGGACGACGCTACACTTCTTGTTGAGTGAGCGCATACACTGAGGGGACAGGGTGCACCCTGAGCCTGGTATGCCAGGGTGATGGCATCCACTATCCAGTGGGCCATCCTCTGCTTAGAGACGGCATTCCCTTTCTGCCGACCTCCATGACAAACGAAGAGCTGGTCTGAGGTCCTGAAGCTTTGTGTCCGGTCTACATAACATCTTAATGCTCAAACGGGACACAGCAACAGTAAGGATGGGTCTGCTTCCTCCGAGGGCAGCGCTTGGAGGTTCAATACCTGATCTCTGAAGGGAGTGGTAGGAACCTTGGGCACATAGCCGGACTGTGGTCTCAGGGTTACCTGAGAATCCTCGGGTCCAAACTCAAGGCACGAATCGTCGACCGAATATGCCTGGAGGTCCCCTACCCTCTTGATGGAGGCCAATGCGAGCAGGAGGAGCGTTTTCATTGATAAAAACCTCAACTCAACTGCTGGCAAAGGCTCAAAGGGATCCTTTCTCAATGCTCTGAGCACAAGAGAGAGATCCCAAGAGGGTATGGTAGAGGGTCGAGGAGGATTTTACCTCCTAGCCCCTCTAAGGAACCTGATGATCAGATCGTGCTTACCCAGAGTCCTGTCATTGACGAGGTCATGGTTTGCAGCGATACCAGCCACATAGACTTTAAGAGTGGAGGGAGAAAGCCTTCGGTCCAACCCTTGCTGCAGAAAACAAGCATGGATCCAATCGGGAGCTTGTTCGGGGGTCTTCTCTTCAAGAAGAACACCAATCGACGACCAGGTTCCACTTCAATGTGTAGGCAGCTCTTGTAGAAGGCTCCATTCTCCAGGGAGCACTTGGGCTCGAGACAGCTCGTCGGCTGTCTGGTTGTAAACACCTGGAATGTTAATGGCGCGAAGCGACCTCAGATGCTTCTGACTCCATAGAAGGAGGTGGCAGGCGAGCTGCGACATACAACAGGAGCGTAAACCACCTTGATGGTTGATGTACGCAACGGTTGATGTGTTGTCCGTGTGGACCAGAACGTGACAGCCCTGAAGGTGCTCTTTGAGGCGGCCCAGAGCTAGACGAACTGCTAGCAACTCGAGGCAATTGATGTGCCAATGCAGATGAGGTTCCGTTTAAACCCCTGAGACTGCATGCCCGTTGTGCGTGGCGCAGTCTGACCATGGGGAAAAAGCTAGCCGACAAGCTGGAGTCACTTGAACCCGCAGCGAGCCACTTTTCCACGCCCACCTGGGGACTCGATCGTGGAGCCAATGCTAAAGCGGTCTCATATGGAGCAGCCTGAGCGGGATTACCGCTGAGGCCACTGCCATATGCCCCAGGAGCCTCTGAAATTGATTCAGTGGAAGCGCATTCTTGTTCTTGAACGTATTCAAGGAAGTCAGCAGAGACTGAGCACGTTCCTCTGTGAGGCACGCTGTTTGAGCGACCAAGTCCAGTTCCATCCCAAGAAAAGAGATCCTCTGCTGAGGCTGAGGTGTCGTAACACCAAGTCCCTGTGTCCGCACAACTGAGCTCTGGATTGTGCTAGTATTAGCCAGTCATCGAGGTAGTTGAGTATACGAACCCCTTTCTCCTTTAGAGGAGTCAGGGCTGCCTCGGCCACTTTTGTGAACACACAGGGCGACAAGGAGAGCCCCAAGGGCAGGACACGATACTGATATACTTCTCCTTCGAACGCAAACCTCAGGAAGGGCCTGTATCGCGGAAGGATTGAAAAATGAAAGTACGCATCCTTCAGGTTTATTGCTGCAAACCAATCCTGGAGACTGACACATTCGAAAATGCGTTTCAGCGTCAACATCTTGAACGGAAGCCTGAGAAGAGCTTGATTCAAGACTCGCAGATCCAGGATCGGTCGTAACCTACCACCTTTCTTGGGCACTATGAAGTACGGGCTGTAAAACCCTGTCCTCATATCGGTACCACAACGCCTCGTTCCCCTCAGGGGAACAGAAAATTGCTCTTTTGTCAAGCCCTGAGGCTAGTGGCTGTCTGCTAGCAGACGAAGAAGTCTCCTCCGCAGGAGGGAGTGGTGTTTCCATCTCCTGAAGAGCAACTCCTTCCATCCCTGTGCTGCCTGTCCTAGGGCCGCTTGCACTTCCGCTTGCCACCAGGTCCTGCTGGCGGTTGGACAGGCTGGGCGGGACCCCCATGGCCGGCTCCTCGGCGCGACCGCCGGGACTGGGCGAAAGTCTCCACTGCGTCGCCGAAGAGGCCGGTCTCTGACACGGGAGCATTCAAGAACTTAATCTTGTCTGCATTGCGCATGTCAGCAAGACACAGCCACAGATGGTGCTGTTGGACCACCATTGTGGACATCGCACGACCCAGGGCACGCGCCGTAACCTTTGTCACATGAAGCGAGAGGTCCGTCGCGGCACGAAGCTCTGGGAGAACTTCCGGGTCATGGCCACCCTCGTGCAAAGCCTTCAGTGCCTTGGCTGATGGACTTGCAACAACGCCATGGCGTCTACAGATGACGCAGCATCTCCGCAAGCTTTGTATGTATCGTCAACTAGGGCCGACGAATGCTTACAGGCCCAGGAAGGGAATGTGACGGGTTACCCTGCCAGGAAGTAGCAACCAGCTCAGGATCAGTATCTGGAACGGTTGCCGCTCTAGCATGCTCAATGCCCAGGCATGTCAGGCAGTGTTCGTGACTGTCTGCCGGCGTCAGGTAACGTCCACATCCAACAACGGACAGATGGTAAGACATCCCAAAGGATGCGTCTTTGAAAAGACGTACTACCCGTGAGTACTCTTTTAGCTTTTGCTCTTTTTGTGAAAGGCTGAAGCCAACAGGGAAGATGGTCGCTCGGTAAACAATGCAATACAATTGTTACCGCCACTCGAATGGAACCACCATCGCTGCAACGCCGTAACACCAGCCTTTCTCCGTCCTTTCGCAGAGTAGAAATGGCTCCAGGAACGTTCGCATGAACTGCTCGGCTCCGAATCGAAAAGCTAATGAACGCTAGATCCGCTGACCTACTTATTCTCGCGCTGCAATTGGGTTCAGCTGATCCTAATCAGCGTATGCCAATGAAATTCATTGGCGTGTTTGCATACACGAAGAGTTGTTTTGGCATCTCGAAGCAAGATTCCTATTCGTCGGTCACCGACGTGCCGTCAGAGTGACTGACTGAAAGGAAATGCCGGTTTCACACTGCACGCGTCAACATTTTCCAGTGCCCGTGTTAACGGATGACAGCTTTCACACCGCACGCAGGGGCGAGAGCAGAAGCGGCAGATCATTCCGGCTCCGAGTCTATTTTTGCTACGCCGCTTACAATAAATTAAAGTGACAGTGCGGTGTTCCTAATCAAAACTGACCCGACTAAAATGAAAACACATTTTACCATAAAATCGTGTAACTGATGTGTTTCACACTCACCATATAAAAAAATTAAATGCACAAAAATGCATGAGTTTTTGAATTCAAAGGGCTGTTAAATGAATAAATCTAGAGGCATTTGTTAGCTTAAGATTAGTTTTTCAGTTCAATTATTTAATCCAAATACACTTTATTGTTGGAATTCTTTCTGAAATTTGACTTTTTGTCTTAAATTTTAGAGCTTAACCCATTCAATCTAGCATCTGCATGCAAGCCTTCTGTTGCATGGCAAAATGTAATATTTCTTATACAAAATGTGAGAAATGGTCAGACATCAGTTTTCCTGACAGGCTCTGCTATTTTTTCATATACACATATTGAAAACGCAGCTTAGGTTTAGCTAACGTAGCTAAAGTATACTGGCAATGGCATTAATCAAAGCTCAGAGTTCAGGACAGTCTTAGACTGTGGTATATAAGAGGGAAAAATATATAAATCTTTATATAAATATATAAATACTGTTTAATTTTTTGCACATCATTTTACACCTTTGTGTAACATTTTACATCTTAACACCTCAATGTGTCGTCACGAGCTGCAGGGTTTAATTTGGTTTCATCTGTGTATGTTTTTCTGACTGTCAGAGCTTTGGAACATTTGGTTGCCATTGACTTGCATTAAAAGGCCAGGCATAGAAATGGGTCAGGGGTGAAAAAGGTGAGAAGGGTGCTCGAGGGGTGATGGGGCCTCTGATGGGGCTGGGAGGTGGGGGGACTCCCACAGAAATATATTACAGCCTCATTAGGGGACATTCTGCAACTTAACTTGTTTATTCTTCCATCATGATTGACGGACAAGATTCTTTTTTGGGGGCAAAGAAATCAACATGATAAGAATTTTCTACCATTATCGAAAAACATGCCATCAACTACAAATGCTATTTGCTATTGCAGACAGAGCATGCCAGAGAAAAAAAAAGTTTGATAAAAGTTTCCCTTTGCCAATTTTACAGTAGCAAAATAAGTTGAATGGAATATTAAGCCAAGCACACGTTCTGAAAAAAAACTATATTGACATTTGTCTAAAGACATATGTACATCCCTTAAATAAAAGGACACCTCTTGCTAAGACCTGGAGGGCAGTTGAAGCCAAGACCAAATCCAGCTGTATTTCAACCCAGCATCCAGCTGTTTAACCAGAGCTGCATCGTTTTGCCCTAACACACTAAAATAATGCCTGTATTAGTATTACCGATATTTTAGCATTAAATGTAACTTACTCTCTTAAGGGTACGTTCACATGAAGCGTCTAAAACAAGTGGAAATGTGAGGCATGTCGCTTCCTCCACCAATTTCAAAGTGCTTGGGTGCTTATGCTTCTGTAGCATCTGCTGTTACTAGGCAACTATGAAGGCGCTGTCAGTTACAAAAACATTTCTGCTTTGGATTTTAAACTGCGCAGCTCTATCAAAAATAAAGAACTTACAAAACAGTTTGAGCTAAAAATCTTTGTTTGTGTTCTACTGAAGAAACAAAGTCTTGGATGCCCTGTGCATCCAGATAAACATTTTTTGGGTTAACTATCCCTTTAATCCCACCAGTTCCGTCATATCAATAATGCACCTAACTAATCAAAGGCCATGGTATGCACACAGACTATGATTATGTGTGGCCTGACAGGAACTATAGTGATGTTATGCAACTAAATTAGGCTTCACAGACACGGACAGGAGATACTGTCATCAGACACTGACCCAGTGTACTGTATCGCATCAACCAGTTATTCCATCCACCACATCAACTGTTGGACAGGATTTCAGTCGTCTCACTTTACCAAACCACACACAGCAGAAGAAATGGTCACAATAAGTGTAACAATTTCTAAACATTGATTTAACCTCATTACTTTAAAGATATTAAGGATGACCACAATACTTACGCATAAAACCACAAAAATCTAAAGAAAAACCTAAAAAGGATATTTTCACAGAATCATAATTCACAAATATTTATACAAGGCTGGCACAAGTTGGAGAGGGGAAAACATTTTTTACAAAAACACATAAATAAAACATAATGATAAAAACAGCATTTTCAATTTAAAAGGCATAAATACAATTAAAAAAATAAAAAAAATAAAATCCAGGTCAAAAAATAGTGATTATATCAATATGACAGCATTATTATTATTATTATTATTATTAATAATACCAATAATAATACATTGTACTATTTCAGATAATAAAAATCTAATAAATATTTAATTATTGCATTAATATTGTTGTTAGGAAAAGCAATATAATAATAAAAAAAATTACAGTAAATAATTAAAAATAGTTAAACATTATTTTTAAATATAAATTAAACATATAATATATACATATATTATACAATATATAAAATATGCTGTGTTTATATATTGCATATATTAATATACACACATTATTTTTTATGAAAAAAAGAAAGAATAACTTAATAAAAAATAGTTAATATTTAATAAGGTTATTTAATTTAGCCATACTGCACTCTCCCCCCTCCCAAAAGACATATGTGCTCTGTGTTACACAATGCTCAAATATGTTTACTTTACATAACAGCAGATCCAGCACACATACACACACATACACCCCGACAGTTTTTTAAAGACACACCTCCATCTAATTCTGCAATATTCAGAAACACACACACTATTCCAGCTGACCGAAAGTACCTCCTACAAAAGCAGCTTGCAGTGAAACTCAAAATCTCTATCATCGTTTTCAGTGTTTCAGCCACATACTCCAACCGCAAGAATCAAGCCTGTGTCCGCATACCTCCACGCTTCACTAATGACTGAATTTTCTATCCTGCTCCGTAAATTCCACTAAATCGGAATTTCAGAGGGAAGCTCTCCAGATTGTGAGTTGATCAGTGCATCACATGAAAGCATGTGATGTCACATGGTCGCACAGGGGCAGGCTGGGAAGCAAACTTCTGGTCAGACCTGGGGGTGACTCGGAGTAATTTAATAAGTAATAAAGCTTAGATTATAAACCTGCCATTTGCAGGGTGCTGAAACAATCCTTAGTCTTCTGCAAATCATATTATTTTATTTTGCACAAACATATAAATATGCTTAGATTTCATCCTTTTAAAACTGTTATTTTCAAACTCAATTAGTAAACTACAATAGTAAAGCATTTATTAGTCTTAGTTCATGTTAATTTCAGCATTTACTAATACCAAAAGATATATCTGAGCTTACATGTTTACTTTGTTCACATAAAATAACCAAAAAGACCACATTTCTTTTGATTTTGTATGGCATCCTTTAGCTTTAAAGGTTCAGTTCAGCCAAAATGAAAATTCTGTCATTCATTCCAAACACATAAGACCTTCATTCATCTTTGAAACAGAAATTAAGATATTTTTGATGATATTACAGAGCCATCAGACCCTCCATAGAGAGTAATACAACTGAAATTATCCCAGGTCCAGAAACTTAGTAAATACTAGAGCTGTGCTATATGGACAAAAGAAACCAATCGTGATTTTCTTGAACAATATTGCGATTTCGATTTTAAGCACGATTGTGACACACACAGACATGTTTTACAGTGTGAATCTGAAACATTTATTTAAAGGAAAACAATTAGCTCTTTATCAAAAACCTGTAACATTACACATTAAAGGTGTAACAAAATGTCTCTACACCTATGACAAAACAAATAAATACTGTGTGTGTGTGTGCGTGCATGTAGCAAAATAGTGGTGTGCACACAGCAGCAGAATACATATTTTCTTTACCGGTGTAAGTCTCGAAATGTCTCGTTCACACAGCAGCATTCAGTTTTTTTCAGTTTTGAATTCTGTATGTATGAACGTGCAACAGGAGTCAAGCCCATATTCCTTACCAGTAACCATAGCAACAGTGACTGAAGTAATATCAAAGATAGTGACGTCCACAAAACTAAAAGTTTTATCACTGTTTGACATGACAAAGAGTCCAATTCTTTCTTCAAATCTTTATTAACCAACAACAGCTTTTAAATTTGGGTGGAGAATGGGGCAGTTAAATCGCGTGGTGTGTGCAGAACACAAAACTGACGGGGGAGCGGATCCGGTGGAAAACTGACGGGATAAAACGCATGTACTCCTTTACTGTAAGTTACGGAAAACACACATGAAAGCATGAAGTGCACAATTGAGCCGGCTTTACTGACAACATTTGCGGGCATCATATCTGCATCATATCTGCATATATCTTCGCTCTGTTTAAGTGCGCTGCATTGTGATTGGTTTAAATAGCACACTGCAGAAAATATATCAGTCAGGAGCCTGCAAATAATCGTGATGTAAGGCGATTTAAAAATCATGCATGTTTACATCGCAATTTCGATACGATTTCAATTAATCGCACTGCCCTAGTAATAAAGCAGTAAAACCGTCCATGTGATATCAGTGGCTCGACATTACTGAACATCAGAACACTTTTGTTGCACAAAGAAAACAAAAATAACAAAATTTACTCAGTCATTCTTGTATTGTGACATCCGTCTAAAGCCATTTTAGAGAGAATCACAAAAATGTTTGCGTATGCTTTCCCCTAGGTGTATACGACTGCAGATTATGTACATGTGCTGCTTTCCCCCAGATGTAAACAAGGCTGATTATGTCAAATACAAAGCTTGCAAATGCGTTACATTGTGATACTCTCTAAAATGGCGAAATACGTAGCTCAGGGGAGAAGAATGTAACTTATAATTTTGTTTTCTTTGCGCAAAAAAACTATTCTCGTAGTGTCACAGAACTGAAGTTGAGCCACTGAGTTCACATGGACTATTTTACTCATGTTTTTACTGCATTTCTGGATCTGGGAACATTTCAGTTGGATAAAAATATCGGGAATACTTCATAATAACACTCAGTTGCAAGGCATTCATAAGTGATTAGTTAATGATTAACTAATCATTTACAAATCATTCATAAGCAATTAATTAATTAAATTAATAAGACATTAATGTAATGTATGTATGTTTTGTTAATTCATTTACAAGTGATTAGTTAATGATGAACTAATCATTAACAAAACATGATTATTCTTTTTAAATTATTAATAAGTGACATGTTTTATCATTTTATCTATGTTTTGTAGATTAAGTTATACATAATTTACAAGTGATTAGATCATGATTAGATGATGTAAGTTATCTTAAATAGCATCATGAAATAATCCTTAGTAAAAGGTAAGGTAAGTGGTTGCAAACAATATTATTTATAATTAAATAAAAAAAGCTGAAAGTTAGTCAATTAAATTTGTTGATTTAAATGCAGCTAAACCTTTTTTCAGGATAGTTTCTAGTTAATATATTAATAATCACTTATAAATTATTGAGAAGTCAACATTGTACTATTGTACTCTAGTAACACATGAAAAAATTATTTACAACACTTTCTGCATCCCCTGTTCTCAAGTGTAAACTAGTCATCAGTTGTATGTTTTACAAACCTACCAGCTATAGATCTATCGATGATGAGTAAAATATTTACAACTGTAGTACACATTAGATCAGGGGATGCAGAAAGGGTTGTAAATTATCAATTAATGCATTTACACAACAGGTTTTCAATTTTATTATCCTTACAATTGTTATACAAGTTAATAATAAACTTGATATGTGGTCCCACTTTACCAGTAATTTCCCTGTCCCAGTTGTCAGTATGCCTATGTTAACATGTGGCAGAAGAAAAATTCTTCAATAATAATAGGAAATCAGACAAGTTTGCAGTAACAAAAGTTTGAATAAGTCACGCGACTTCTAATTTCTGGGTGAACTATTGTTTTAACAAAGCAATTCATTTATTATCTTACTCAAAGCAGATACAATTTTTAAACAGATCAAAAGTTTCACATGCATTAATCACACACTAATGCATTCAAATCAGATGGGCTGTAGTTTGGTCTCAGCTAAAGTTCCAGGAACTGCACATGATTACACGATAAAGATTAGGAGCTGAGAAAACACACTTAACTGAGTACACGGCATGTAGCCACTCGGCCAGACAAAGAAAGCCTTTTCATCACTCGCCTTAAACGATCAGCTTCTCTCAACAAAATGCTAATTAAAAAGGGCTCTATCGGTACTTGCTATGAATTTAGTTAATCTAAACAAGGTTCAACTGAGAAAATTACACACAAAAAACACGGCTCAGGAACTGTGATCTGCACTTAAAATATAGCAAACAGACGCAGTGAGTCAGTGTGTTTATTTAGTGATAAAAAAACAGTGAAATAACAAAGATGATTTTGCTTGACAGATTTCAAAAGAAAACGTGATTTTTGGAGTAACTATTTCTTGTAACACAGGCTGTTAACCGAAAGCACTTATACACATCTGGATCATCTTGAAAAAGAAGACGGCTTACCAGAATTTGAGTGCATCCTTTGCTCTCGGGTCACTGAGTTGTCGCACACAGTGAAACGTGCAGAGAAAGCTCTCCAAACACTGAAGACTGACCTGAAACCAGAGGAAAACAACCACATACATCTCTGTTATAAAGGAGATTTGATTTCACAGATAAGTTAGAAGTTTGATCAAACATATAACTTCTGAATGATGGGAAAAATACGAACAAGCACCAGTAAAATGCTCTGGCAAAACATGTTCTTTGTGAATGTATTATTTTCTACACAAACGTATAAAAATGAGACACACACTGCCTTTGGCCAGTTTTGATCAGCAAGTCTTTTCCTTCATTCAGCCAACAAGTGAGATCTCAAAACACTCAAAAGACATCTCTGTTGCTCAATTTACTGAAACAGACACAGAATAATCACATTACATGGAGCAACTTCCACTCACATGAGCCAGTGAGTAAAAGGCCAGATGCAGGGAATCTTAAGATGTCTGTTAAGAGCTGATCCAAGGTCATATTTCAATCAAGTCAATCAAACAATCAATCAAATCATTGAAATTCTTCATTCATTGTCATTATGATAATTTACTTACTGAATTTATTTAATTTTTTACAATTAAAACATGAATTGATATTCTTGACAGATTTTGTGGGAATCACCCATACTAGTATGGATAATAACCATGTGAAATCTGTCAAGACCTATAAGAAAGGTCATGTTTTAACACAAAATAGTAAAAATAAATATATTCCAAAATAAATACAGTTAATTACATTACTACTACTACTACTAATAATAATAATAATAATATTTGAGTGTGTGTTTGTGTGCATGTATGCAGGGGGAGGGGCTTGTGTTTAAAAAAAAAACCTTTTCGATGTATTTAATTGTAAAACAAATTATATTTGTATTATATTTGTTTGATTGATTTGATTGAAATATGACCTTGGATCAACTCTTAACAGACATCGTAAGATTCCCTGCGTCTGGCCTTCTAATCTAAAATAACATGTACCACATGTAACTTAAAGTTTTCTCTAAACCTTCTTGTATATAAAGACAAGCAGTGGCAATTACAACCAAATTAAAGATCTGTTGTGTTTGTGAATTTGCACATTACAATGTAAGCTTCATTAATGACCCTTGTGTTTAATAATAATAATTAAAAAAAAGATTGATTAGTGAAAATAAAGAATAAACAATTAAAAAAATGAAATGATTAATTTTATTGCAAAAAGGTATTGCAAGATTTGTAGATTATAGTTAATGGTTTGCACTTTGCAAAAATGTTTGCAGTTAGTTTTTAATATTACATTCTCAAGGACTCACTTGTGGTCCTACTTAAAAAAAACAGTTTGGCCAATGACAAAAATTAACCTTCCCATTAATATTTGACTGTTTAAAAAGTTTTTATTTTGTTTAATACAACCCTTGTACTGGCATTTCTTTTTTACATAATTATATATATTTTTTTGTAAATGCATGTCATCTATTGTGCCAAAAAATGAGATTAATAAATTAATAAATTAAAATAAAAAAATAATATACAAGCAGGAAGAATAAGTCACCAGTCTAATGAAATCAGCATCAACAGTGGGTCTTTCAGAGTAGAATTTCCAGAATATAACTGGGACTGCCCGTAGGTGGCATGAAGTCACTGTCTTTGTAACTAAAACATCTATTAAATCGATGTGCGCGAGACAGAACGGAATGTAACCGGCGTACATTAACAAGCACACCTGGCCTCTGCCTGTGCAAAACAGCATTTGACGTAAGGTGTCATCATGCCCGCTGTGAGTGATTGCGTGTTATCTCGAGTTCAGAAAAGTTATGCTCGTCTCCGGTCCTTGAAAATATAATTGGCTGAATCGTACAAAAAGCTGGATTAAGATTGAATTCAAAATCGATTTCAATTCAAAAAGATTTTCAATTCAAAATGATTTGATTTTATTCATAATGACTCTGATCATGATCTACTCTCATCTGCTTTGCTATACAGAATGAAAAACTGAGACATTAAAGTGTCTTTTTCACATTTATTAAGTTAAATTCTCAGGGAAGTGCCTTTTATCAAAAACATTGTCTGGTTCTCAATTGCTACTTATTAGTAGCTAGCTATAAAATAAGTTGGAACAAAAATAAAGTGCTTCTTCATAATACAAAATGGTTGAAAATAGATGCATTTCCCAGGAAAGTTGCAGTTTACCACAAATATCATGTAGAACACAACCGGAGAAGAGTTATTTTTTTTGCTCTCTCGGAGTTGGCAGGGAGTTTTCGTGAAGTACTGCAGTGTGTGTTGGTCTGCAGCTGGCGGCTAACTCTGCTCCGTGTCGCTGAGCTCCGGGTGATACCTAGTAATATGAGTATGCACATTTGTTGTGCTGCCAAAGTACTTGGTCTTCGTTTTGCAAAGCTTGCACACTGTGTGTGTCATGTCCAGCGCAGTGCTTCCAGGCATTTGATAAAAACCGAAATGACGCCAAACTTTAGCTTTAAGTGAAGACGGGGCTGATTGGATCTCCCTCTCATCCATATTTGCTTCCTCTTTGTT